>JAODTR010060575.1:0-16934 GCA_025399935.1 Amblyopsis rosae
TTTTCGTTCCTACCCTCACCTATGGTCATGAAGGGTGGGTCATGACCGAAAGAACAAGATCACGTGTACAAGCGGCCAAAATGGGTTTTATCAGGAGGGTGGCTGGCGTCTCCCTTAGAGATAGGGTGAGAAACTCTGCCATCCGTGAGGAACTCGGAGTAGAGCCGCTGCTCCTTTGCGTCGAAAAGAGCCAGTTGAGGTGGTACGGGCATTTGGTAAGGATGCCCCCTGGGCGCCTCCTTTGGGAGGTGTTCAAGGCACGTCCAGCTGGGAGGAGGCCTCGAGGAAGACCTAGGACTAGGTGGAGAGATTATATCTCCACACTGGCCTGGGAATGCCTCGGGCTTACCCAGTCAGAGCTCAATAATGTGACTCGGGAAAGGGAAGTTTGGGGTCCCCTGCTACGGATAAGCGGATGAGGATGGATGGAGATTACCATTGGATATGGGTATTAACATTTACCTGTAAGTCCTTACCATCATAACAAAGGTTAATAAGCTGCATACAGTAAATATTTCCTAATTAGCGAGGACATTACATCTGGTTTGCCACAGTTCGTCTTGCAATAAATGTTTGGTGCGTTTACATATGGGAGACAAACGTCTTGTACTGCACTTCCACAATGTACAAATATTTCCCCAAAGGACCTGACCCCCAATATATTGCGATTTACATTTTAATCAGCTTTCTGGGGCAAAATCATAGGCTCCTTAACTTGTATTCATTCACCTAATTAATCAGCGCATGGTGGCTCTGGCAAAGCGAGCTTGCTTTATTTCCTATTTATACTGTGGTAAAAAAGCCACAGCCCTAATTAGGAGAGATGATCTACATTATATCGGTAATGAGAATTGATGTCTTTTCTCCTGCACTACCAAACATTTTTTCCTCTTTCTTTTTCCTGCCATTTACAACTGAAGCCCTCCACACAGAGAAATGGACAAAATGAGGCACTGTGCGACTAATAGACTTAATTTCCAACAGATATGACTCCAAGACAGCCCACTTCACCTCCAAAGCTCTCTGATGATTAGAACTGGACAGTGTCAGAAAGTTAAATGTCTTGCATACCAACGCCCCTGCTTTTCTCTGATGGCCCTCCTATCTGACAAGTCTTATATCAACACATTTCCCCAAAGAATAGCCAGAATACTGCAACCTTGTTGGGTTCAGTGTGGATTTAAATGAGTGAACACAAAAAGGGCAAAGTGATGCTTTGAAGGCCCGTGCTAATGCTGTGTAAACACTGCCGGTGCCTGCCACTGATTTAAGCACATGTAAATATTGCATGACAAACAGAGGCCTTTTGATGTATAAGGGAGACCTTCAACTGGGGCTCTTCCCCCTTGGGGAAGTGTGGGATTGTGGGGTTATGGGTTGAGAGCAAATCTCCAGGGGCATGGCTTGCCTTTCACATTTACCACACAGCAAGGGAGAAAACTGAGCAGCTCACGCCGTCACAGATGTCTCAGCAAAGCAGTTATTCTCTATGTCCTCTATTTTGTACCTAAACAATGGCATACACGACTGAAGGTATCAAATATTATTGTTAAACACCTGAAATAAGATAGTATGTTAGAGCTGGTAAATGTCAGCGTAGGACATTTAAAATTCATCTGTATATAACCAATATATCAACAATAATATAAAAAGGTAAATAATTACTTGACATAATAGTGGCACCTCATAACAAATAGACAGACAAAGCAGTTAACATACTTATAGCGCTAAACTGGCTAATACACATCTTTCAACACACACACACACATATACAGTACATGTAGTCCTTTATGACCCATGAGATATGACATACTTTATGTTATGCTTTGTTGCAACTCCGAGCCATCGGCAGGAGAGGGAAATAGGGTAGCACTGAAGTCTTACTCACCACTGCCCCTACAGTGTGATTGAGCCTATTGCTTTCCTCCCCCTGTCTGTCGACAACCTGTGGTCTGTGTCTGTTCACCTGGGGGACGACCTTCATTACAGTAGCACCAGCATCTGATAATTCATCACCTCCTGCAGTCACAGCTGGGGAGGCCAGAGACGACAGAGCCACATAAACACCTATTATGTCTCCTCTCTCTCTCTCGCTCTCTCTCTCTCTCTCTCTCTTCCTTTTTGACTTTCCCTCAAAGCGCTCTCCACAAACCGGGCGAGCCGGGGTGCCAGCTGGCCGCATATTACTCCGCTGTGTACACACGTGCTGGATTCCTCACTCTATACACAATCATGCGCGTCCAAAAGCACGCAAGCTCCCGCTCCAGTGTGGGCGCACGTGGAGAGGCTGCGGCCAGCGTTATCTACGGTGCTCCCGTGAAGGCGGAGCAGCCCACCCAGGGACGGGGTCGAGAACAGACTCTTGATGAGCCATTCACCTGCTGTCGGTGAGCTCAAATAGTCGTGGGAGGCACTTTCATTTACCCTTTTATAAAAAGGCGACCGTTTAATTTATGAGCCGCAAGCAAAAAGAGGTACACCCACGTTTGGGTGTATTAGCCATGCCGCCGGTGTGCAGGTGGAGAGGGGAAGTGCGAGGCTAGTCAATATCCCCCAATCAATCTAAGCTTCCAGAGAATTGTTGCTACACTCGGCTACAGGCTGCTGTCAAATCCATAAAACTAATAATGTGGATTTTGGCGGGCACCCGTACAGAGGAATGCACTGGTTCCAAATGGAAATCATTCCGAAATATTCTCGGCTGTCCTCTTAGTTGTTGTTCAGCAAAGTCACTGTAAAAACATGATTATTTACTTGACACCGATCTGAACGGTAAACTTAAATGAATTATTAAATAGTTTTCAGGTGGAGTAGTTCAATTTGAATCAGACATTGCTTGCTGAGCTCATATGGCATATTTCTAATTTCTCCATTGAAAACGGCAAATAAAAATATGATGACTGATTTAGCACAAAACCATTAACAGATTAAAGGGTGAAGAGCTCTTTCTAGCCGTCAGCTCATTCATTTGTGTTTCTTTCTTTGGGTCAGCACCTTCTCAACACACAACTTCTCTCTTTAAAAACATCCATCTACTCTCGACTCCAATTTCCATTTGAAATAAGCTCACACAAAGTTCCATTTGTTCTCCTCGCCATCCATTACACCTGATCTATGGATGATGAATTTTAATAGACAAAGTGCGAGGGTCTTGCCATCAATAAAGAGAAGGTGCTGGGGATCAGATTAAAAATGATTGCCTGTTCAGTGCCTACATGAACCAAGAAGAGGTTCCCTGCTACAACTTGAGTTCAGTTGGTCCTATAGAATATGGGCCATATTCTATAGGGCCAATTAAAGTAAAAATCAAAGTGTCGCTATTCATGGCACTGTTTACCCTGGTCAATACCCTGTCCATTTATTTATTAAATTCCTCTATTTAAAGAGTAACATTGTACATGTCTTCTATTGCCAAAATATTGTGCATACACTGTATATTATGTTGTTGACCGGTAAGCACAACACCACCTAGTAAAAACCCTAGATGTACTGCAATGTACAATACTGTAGGTAATACTTGGCAATACAGTTGATTCAGCTATTTTCGGTTAAAAATCCCCTAATAGACCTGCTAACTGCCAAATACAAGGCCTAAAGTCCTTCTGCGACCTTGTCCATTGAGGCTAACATGCAATAGGTGTGTGTATCCAAGTGGCCACTACGTGCAAGTGTAAGAGCGCACATAGGTCCTCTGCCCTCACTATCCTTCAGTGAGCCGTGATAAAATGGGGATAAGACTTTTAATTGAGGGTTTATAGTGTGCAGGAACAGAAGGTGTGTGGGTGGGTGGGGCACATGCGTGTCGCTTGGTCTGATGGGCAATAACTCCATAAGATATGTGTTCCATATCCATTCCATTTCCCATTCAGCAGTTCCTGCTTCTCTGCTTCGTTTAAGATCGGAACTTGGAGTGGGGAGTGTTCATTTACACAGTGTGTACCATCCGCACAT
Source organism: Amblyopsis rosae (assembly GCA_025399935.1). Taxonomy (NCBI): domain Eukaryota; kingdom Metazoa; phylum Chordata; class Actinopteri; order Percopsiformes; family Amblyopsidae; genus Amblyopsis; species Amblyopsis rosae. The sequence goes on from JAODTR010060575.1 coordinate 3,952, forward strand.
CTTAATTGCTCCTCAAATATAAAGCCTTATGTGGCTGTGGCGCCTATAGGACTTGCATAATTTGGAACACAGCTGCAGTTTATCATTCATACAATAGAATCAAATTCTGTAATGTTGCTATTTTCTTGGTTTTCCAGATAGGTCAGTGGTCTAAATGCAGCATACAGAAACAGTGAATGGGGGGCAAAAATAAAATCATATACAACATGTCAGATTTGCGTTTCAGGCTTATTACTAAATGTTTTTGTCCTAGAATGCCTAAAGTCATTTGATGACTAATGAAACCCATTATACCTTCACACTGCAAGCAGGGTAAATTTGGGACATATCTTGACGTCTCGCGCTTTGAGAAACTGTAGTGTTCACATTACGAACAGGCTGCATTAATCTAAATGGGGAAAAAGGCAATAGGCGACATCTAAAATGGTATGTCTAAGTTCCCATGGGCGCCTGACATAATTAAGAGTTTGTGTTAGGCTATACATCATGCTACCTTATAAAGTGTACTTGTTCAGGGCAGGGGTCCCCCGCTGTAGTGGTATTATATCTCACTTGCTTTCTCTTTTGTCATACCTAATCCTGTGTAATCCACTTAGTATATGACAGGAATTCTGCCACTGCTTGTCATATACAGTAACACTTTGTTACCAACAGCTATTCTAGTGCTCTGGGGCCCTGGTGATTGGGTTTTTGTCTAGACCCGGGGCTTCATCTTTAGAGAAAAATGCTAGAGTTGGCTTTGGCACAATGTGTCAAACGTCGCCGTCAATCTGTGTATCCGGTGGAATATAATGGACTCTTGAGTTGAAACCCTGAGGCGTGCAGGGGTTTGCTTGGTGTCTGAGTGATTTCCCTTATTCTCTTCCTTTCCCTTTGCTCTCACAGGGACAGTGGAGATGTAACCCGAAGAATAGAAATGCCATCTTGAGGTTACGAGATAGAATGATTGTATCCCCAGGCACAGCTATAATTGGTGGAGAGACGTGATAACCAAATCTGAGTTTTCCCCTGACAACCGCAGACTGACCAGAGAAAGATGAACAGAGCAGATATGAGTGAGAGTTGCCGGGACGTTTAAGATGTATTAAGAAGCGGACCAAAGCATTGTCGTCTTGATTTTGATATAAAGTGAATGCTGAAGGCCAATTGGTAAAGGGAATTCAAAAGCTGCTATACCATAAAACATGCATTATGTATCATGTAACCATATACCCTCCCTGTGCAAAGCTCAATATGACAGAAATATTGATTAATTACATTACCATATAGCCAAGTTTTTACGTGACTAGAATGTAATTCAGTTGCTATGAACTCTCTAAAATATGCATTTATGGTGCAGATTTAAGATACAAAAAGAAACATTCAAACTCATGAAAAGTGTACCATTTTCACAAACAGAATACATAGCTCAAATACGCTCAAAATTGAAGGCTTATGAATTATAGTGATCAAAAGCCAAACCTCTAAATACATGACATGCCTGCTATTATGGAACTCTCCCTATGAGCTTAATTACTAGATCCATACAACTAATAAAATGTTCAACACAGTGGTAAAAAAAGATTAGCTAGCTAGCGTACGTTGTTTAGCTCTGTCCTCAAGTGGCCATTGAATGTGCGGTCGTTTGACAACTTGTAAGCCTCTTGGCAGTTCAGTATTGTGCAGGCGCACAGCACACTGACAGCCATATACGCACAGCATGCAAGGCATGAAAAAGTGATCATCCTGCAGAAAACCACAGCTAGAGCCTGCTGTGGGAAGAAGTCACTACCCTTCTGAGGAATTCTTCCATTGACGGGAGACTTAACAACTGCAGCCTACGGTCAAATTACCCTACATCATGCTTTAACCACTGCAACCACACGGCTAATCCAGTGCTGTCACTAGCAACTGCAAAGGGGGGATATCAGACAGCGCCCGGTGAATGAGTCGGTCTACTTCGTCTTCTTCTTACAGTGGTCAGACCCTCTTCCACACCCACTGCAGCCCCAGACAGATAAGTCTTCAGGCAGGTACGAGGTTAAGTAGACGATGTGATCTGGGATCTAAGAATATCTCAAGATAGGTAATACTAGTGTTGGAAAGGTATAGGCTGAAGTATCTCCTCTGTATACTTCAGAGGCTGTTCACATCTTCCCAAGCCAGATTTCCTCAGAGACCAATAACTCTGATTAATAGAGGGGATTAACATTGGCCTAAAGGTCTGGGTCATCACAAATAGACTTGTTCCAATAGCAATTCATCCATGGCCAGTACGCTGTCCAGCACAGTGTTAAATGCACTGGCACCCAGAATAATATTTACTGCCACAGTCCGTCTCACGTCTCCAAGCCTTGAAGGCCAGTTCAGTATTGGTTACATTCAACTCAATAGATTCTGCATACTCGTTAAAAGCAACCTCACGCACGCACGCACGCACGGACGCACGCACGCACGCACGCACGCATGCACACATGCACACACACTTGACTTTTCTCCTGTTTAAAGTATTGCTTCTGATTTGAAATTGGTCATGATAAAGAGCAAATTAAATGTTAAAAGCAAACAGCCAAATATCTGTATAGCTATATAAAACAATTTCCATACTAGTGTTCCCATACACACATAACATATTAACCAAGGAATACGGAAGAGTATCTGTAATGTAATTATATTTATGATTCTGATATCTAATTTTTTGCATTTACAGCTCAGTTAACTACTATTATGGCGTTCATAAAGTATATCACTGTAGAACTCATTACATTCATTAGACCACTATAAATGGTGATGGAATATTCATTATATAATATGTATTTTGATATTGAGAAACGTGGGAATTAATGAAAAGAAGGCACTGGAAATAAGTGATTCCATAGAAAAACACAAATAAACACAAAAACAAATGACTACACTGTGATGAAGTACATTGGGCGGGTGCTTTACAAATAACAGCAATGTCAAACTAATGAAGAACCAATGTTAGAGTGAGAGAGAGAGAGAGAGAGAGACACAGAGAGAGAGAGAGCGAGAGAGAGAAAGAATGTTGCCACCTAGAAGTCCACGAAAGACTAAACCAAACCACAGCTACTATAACATAATACAATTCAAAAGAAATAAAACAATCATATCCATGGGATCTCAGGATATCCTCCCAGTTCGTTGTTATTTTCCACTTGGTAGTGATAATAAAGAACTGGGAGTTATTATTGCACTAATATCCTTAATAATTATCATGGTTTAGTGTCTTGAACAAAAGGGGAGAATGAGAAACACATGTAGCATCAAACAAACTAGTGCGCTATGTGACTGCTTTCATTCATAACAAAACGACTGACAGAACGAGGTTGTGTCCTCCATAACTTCACCAATGTTCTTTTGTAGACCATGTCCTGCTCAGGATAAAAGCCCCAAGGATGAATCCTAATGAGGCACTACAAAGAGGAGGAGCTGCTCAGCTGGCCTAGACTCAAGGTCAGAGGCAAAGCTCATCGTGGCATTAGAATAGTGATGGGGTGTGACGTCCGTTTGACGTCCAATAGGAGCCGGGAGTTTTCTCTGCCTTAGCTATAGAGAGGGAGTCTGGCTGAAATGTATAAAATAAAATACAAATTCCATCTTGAGCTTGAGTTAATGAGAGCATGTCAAGAAGCTTGGCTGGCAATGACATAATGGGGAGCCTTGCTAATGAGAAGCAGATTTTAGGGAATATCAATTGTAGAAGTTTAGCGTCCAGTGAGAGCATTAGCAAGAGAAATATATAGAATTTAGAGAAAGTAGAGAAAAATTTGAGAGAAAGTAGGAAAGGAACACGGGGGTCTGAGTTCCTATGAAAGCCAGCAAAGCTCTATTAGAGGGTCATTAGGGATTGCCAGTTCATGCAAGGGTCCTTCTCATTATATCCATGCCAGGGAATTAATGAGTGCAATAGCAAAAGACTATGGTAATCGCCCAGGCTCAATCTGTTATTAATATGCTTCAGTGTACATTCTCAACCTGTTGTCTGTTGTGAAGGAGACACCATCTTCAATGGGCCACCTCTGGGTTATGTGCAGCTAAACTCTTAGAATGTTAAGGAAAGTAAACCATGTCAGAAGTCATATATTCACACCTGTGGCTTGGGCCGGGTTACTCTGGGGTGGTATACAGTGAAATAGTCTTTCAATAGGCCTGCCAAAAAGCCTTACTGCACCTGTGCAGTACACCAGCTGCACTGCACCATTGAATAAATGATGAAATCATAATGTGTGTGTGTGAGTGTATATGTGTTGGTGCGCATGTCTGAGTGAGCCAGGATTTGAGCGAGGAATAAGCACACTGCAAAACAAGAGGACATGTCCTACTCCAAAGCCCCAATCCAATTTAAGGTTACGGTAATAGAGGATATCATTCCTTCACTACGGCGTCAGGTTGTATTGCATTACACTTCATACCCCTGTCTGTGTACACGCTTCCCATCCAACGCGATGAGGTGCTGGATAACGAGGAGGCTCCTGTAGCGGGTCAGGAAGCCGCTAATGAGAATGATTCGATTAGGAGCCGCCTCGAGCTGAACCGGGTCCACGCGAAGCAGGCGGGACTCTAATGCAAACATGAGCATGAGCTGACAGACACTTTCCATTCACTACAGTGTATTTATTTATTTATTTATTTATTTATTTATGTATTATATACAACCGGCAGGCTAACGGCTTGAAAGAGCTCCCTCCCTGATACTTGGTATATTATTGGGAGATGGTTGTCCGGGGGATAAAAAAACATATTAAAAAGCACTGAAGCCAGTGTTAATGATGTTGGTGATGTCAATAATGACGAAGGCTACATTGCCCGTGTTATTACGGAGATAGCTTAGAGACACTGTGCTTGGATGATAATGGTCATTAATGATGCAAAAAACACCCTGGAAGAAGGTCAACGCAGTGCGGTGAACCTTGTCTTAGGTCCTGCCCCAATTAAATAACGAGTTTTGCAGTATAAGCCTCAGCAGTCACCTGAAAGTGTGCGGTATCGTACGTGCTGCTTCAACAACAGTCATAAACACAGAATGACCTTTCCAAAGTTTCCAAAGGCATGCTCGTTGAACCACTGGTATTGCTGCCATATCTGCTGATGTATTGTAAAAGTATCATTGTATTTCTGTTGTAGTTGTATTGCCATGAGATGGTAGCGCTGGAGTGCTCAGTGCGTACAACCCTAGGCAGTATGCTTCACCTTTTTTACATAGTATTGCATCCCAAACAAATACGTGTTTCAACTAAATGGCATTTGATTCAATAATCACTTGAAACACAGAGGACTGTAGCAGTAGCAAATGGTAAATGGACTGCATTTATATTGTGCTTCTCCAACCTTCCAGCCACTCAAAGCGCTGTGCAGTATTGCCTCACATTCACTCATTCACACACACGGTGATGGCTGTAATGCAAGGCGCCACCAGACCACCGCGAGCAATTAAGGTCTTGCTCAGCGACACCTAGACACTTTGTGAGGAGTTAGCGGTGTTTGAACCAGCGACTTCTGGATCACCTGTCACCCCACTGCGCCAATGTCGGCCAAAGTGTATTGCAAAGAGCTGAACCGAACTACGCGTCACTAAAATGTATCTAATTCACAGAGATTTTACATTTTATCAGCACATAGAGGAATTTTAAACTATTTAAATTGTTGATGATATTTAGTGAGATATTAATTCTTTCTGAAAGTGTGCTATAGCAAAAAATGTATTACACATTCTCAGCTGCAGGTATGGTACTGTATACGGCCTATATACACATTAAATATGCAATATACGATACCTTTTTTTAAATTACACGTCATTTTTATCTTATGTAGCGTACATTCCTATGACAGCGGCCAAAAGGTGTGTGGATTTGTGTCCTCAAAGTAAAGTCAATTTGATGTTGTCCTTATACAGTTTTGCTTATTTTCCTCAGGGGGCCGTGGGTATAAGTGAATGACATTAATTGAGTGTGAAATTATTCTTTGCATAACACATGGTTGCCCTCAAAGGATCTGCTTTTGCTCTGCAAATGAACACCACAGCCTCAGCAGTGTCAATTTTGTGTTTTAGACCTTTTATTAAGACTTATATTTAAATTCCTACAGCAGTGCTTCATGGATATTTAGTTTAAGCATTTCCCCCAACCATTATATCCCTAATATTTCTAACTCTATTCCGCATATTCACCCCTGACGGAAATAATTTTATAGCTTTGGCAGATCATAAAGGCATTTTTGCCATGCATAATATGTAATCTTTAAAGCTACTATAGTTTGGTGTGGCTATCATCGCGCATGTTGATATGTAAGATATTTTGATATGGATTGAAACAAATGATAGGTAATTAATAATCAATCAAGCTGGAATCACCACAACTGCATACACAGCTAAAATGTGTTAGCAAGCTAAACGCGGCACTTTTCTTCTCAGTTAGCGCGCTAGCGCGCTGTCGAGCCCAGATGTGCAAAGAGATGTGCTAAATTATAACCACTGACCTCCACCAGCTTGTTAGCGTGTTCGCGGAACACCTGGGCGTACTCCTTGACCTCCTTCTCATTGCCGCTCTTAGCTGCCTCGATGAGCACCAGCAGGGGGACGTTGGTCTCCAGGAAAGAGTCAGAGATGTGGTCCATCACCGCCTTCCTCAACTAAGAAGAGACGGAGAGAAGGTCATTGGGGTTACATCATTAGTATAGTGGGTGAATCCACAGAGATAGATGGTGTGGTGCTGAACACACCGCCACACACACGCACACACATGTACACACGCACACACACACAGAGGAGAAGAGTGAAACAGACAGCGAAGAAAAAATAGGTGAGCAAGATCTCAATAGGCATACATGTAAAATTGTGTCCAAGGACGTAATTTCCCCCATAAGGATGTTTTACTCAGGCAGTTACATGACTTACATCTTTTGTTTATTAAATCATTTTCTGCCAAACTGACAGGGCCACTGGTTCTTTTTGTTTACAGTCAATGGACCCTGATGCGCCTCACACACAGTATATGTTATATGGCAAAGAGGCCAGAGGGAACAGTATAGGAGCGACCAGACAGGTGCTTAATCTTAAACAGCGAGGGAGTTGGTCGCGAGACCAGTGTTACAACAGACAAGGATACACGTGCTATTGTTAAATGTAGACTTGTTTGTATATTTGGACTACACACAATATGCACATCAAAGTCATGCGTGACAGAAATAAGTTTGATTTGTAAAGCCTAATTTCAAATTTGCTGCAAAGCAGACGTGGCAATATGTTTCTCCATTAATCGATGGAACGGACTGTGGTGAGGAGAGAACTGTATATAGGCCTACAGATGAGACTGAAAGCACATGCGCCATACATTTATCAAGACATACTCAAATAACGTGGTGCAATTATAAACTTAATTGCCAATCTAGGATGTCAGAAAAGTTATGGTAAAATATGACTGAGGTAGAATATCGCATTATCAAACACAATATCACAGTGTACTGTACAGCATCCTAACTAGGGTTGGGGTACTGATCTCTTCAGCACCTTAGTGTTAGCTGTTATCTGATACTGCTGACATCTGGAAGTGAATTCAAATGTTTGGCCATTATGTTCTTCATTTATATATATTCATGATCAAGGCCAATACTACTACTACTACAAATAATATTACTAACACACTATTATATGCAAATCAACATGTCCGTTTCACATGACCTGTTTGGGTTGAGTGTGTTTCTGGTCATTGGTTGACCTTACAGATAAATTATCCAATTGGAACTGGACAATTCACATATGATTCTGACTCACAACACCCCCGCCAGTAGCCAGTCAGGGGAGAAAAAGTTCCACACTATTTTTAAGGCTTTTAAGGTGCAATATTAAAACATCAGTATTAATGCAACTTCCATTAAGGTATTTATTTGAGTTACTTTGCTGTAACTAGTTTGCTGTAACTACCATCAATTACAGTGTAAGGGGATGTACAAGGGAATTCTCATGATCCCACCGAAACATACTCATACTTCAATAGACTTCAAGGTTTGATGATTGAAATGTGTGTCAAAAAGACAATGAAGGAGAAAAGATGGACATGCTTTTCAATCAATGCGAGACAGAATTTCCAATCGACGTGTCATGTTCAATTTTGCCACAGATCACTTGGGCATGAAATAGAGAGGAATCATGTAATGACTGGCTGTATGTGCCAAAAATCTAATCCCGGACTTTAATGCACCCTGGCCTCCACAATAACCTTTCACCAAATGTATTTCTTTTCAGGAGTTTACATGGGATTTTTTGGGCCAGATAACGGCTTTACAATTAGAAAATCCCAACTGAAAATATCACTTATTTGACCATACACAAGGAAGTCTTTTGTTGTAGGTTGTTATTAGGGAGTAAACACAGTTCTGATAACACTAAAACCTAAGAGCAAGACAATAGCTGGATTTACGGCCACATTATAAATGTCACTGAAACAGATTCTGAAAGAAGGTTTGAGTGGAGCAGTGGCTTCCTACAGTACGTGTTGCTTTCTCATCCTCAAGCACAGTCAGCATTACAAATGCCCACACAACTCTTTGATCTCAAGTTTCTGCTGGCCCGACCTACTGTACACCATACTGCCTCTAATCTATTGTAATGCTGCCAACATGTTTCACCTGACCTTAAAGGGGACATTAGTGAATACCCCCCTCTCACAGGAGACTTCCCCCCCAGCTCGCTGTCCTGCTCTTCCATAGTCACAGTAGCAGTGTAACGTGTGTTTTGGATGATGCTATATACACTCAGTCAGGATGGCTAGATGTCAGACAGAAAGGACCTTGTGATGGAATTCTGTCAAATGAACGCTCTTGCCCCGATCTTGTGCACAGTTGTATTAATCTAAGTGTATAATGAAACCAGTACAGCTCAAGTCATTCAAGACCTTGCAAGCAGATTGATAACTCTCACTTGGGTTATATAGCCTAGGAATGTGTGTTTGTTTTACAGCTTTATTACGATCGGCCATCTGGGCATGTAGTAGCTAGATCAATCAAGACACAATCGGATACAAGCACTACTATTGCAGTCATCTACAATACTGTAGATGACTGCAATAGTAGACCACAATAATAAGGACAGGTCAACTTGTTCTATTCCCAGGGTAGGGAGATCAATAGGTATTTAATACAAGCCATCATTCCCACAGTTTCACATTTGGCTTACAGTTTGTAAAACTTACAAATCCTAACATGTCTGTAATACTTCCTCCCTTTTGTCATTTTTTGACAATTTTAGTAGTAGGCCTATTGAAATGTAGGTTTCATAAATAAAGACTGATGAGGCTTAAAGCTACAAAAGACACACTATGACGTGCTATAAATGTCTATAATGTATTGTACACTGCGTAATCAGTAATAATACGTTGTTACACTGCATCATATCAGAACAGTGACCATCGTGCAGTTACAGTATGAATAGTCAGGGTTGGTGTTATACCGGTAATGCACTGTGCAACATGATCTGAGATTCTTAGCCAGTATATAATCTGGTAACCATTAGTTATAACGCATTGAATCAATGGCTCATGACGCATTATAAACATTGCTATGCAGTCTAATGCTGTTTTGCAAGTGAGTATAACAATTATTGTTGCCTTCTGATATGTTATGAATGTATGCATAGAACATTATAGGGGTGACCTTCATAGAAAGTACAGAAACCTTATCCTTTCAATTCACCATACGTAAATGCAATGTCTGTATGTCAGTATTGAAACTGGAAAACAGTTTTGTCTCCGTCCTTAGTCTTTCGTACACATTCTGAGATTCATGGTGGGTTATAAAACGCACAAGTAATCCTTTGAACATAATCCAAAAATTTGAACTACAATAATAGCATGAGCGTGCTCTCCTTGACAGCAGTCAATAGTACCAGCTACACATACAGTGCCACAATGTGTACTGTTTCTGCCGTGAGTAGATGGCAACGGAGCATTGCAAATAGAACGCTACATTTATATTCTAATGAAAGGCCTTTGTTGTTTAAATGTGTTATGGCTGGTGAGATTACAACCTCTGCTTCTTTTGTGCTCGTAAACAATGTATTTCCTATGCCCCCTTGACCCGCTGCCAAAATGTAAAGTGTGAAGACATCTTAAAGCACCTCTGCTCTTATAACATACTGCACATCACAGCTATGGCGGAAGCAATGTGAACATGCTATACTGACAAAACAAATTATCATATATATATAAATATAAATATATAAATATATATGTCAAGTTAAAATAAGTATTTAGCCGCACACATTTGTTCGTAGCTTTACTTCTTTCCTCTCACCACCCAGACGGTGTGTGTCTGCCAAGCTGAACAGAGGTGAATCCCACCTGATGTTTACATGGTGTACACAACACCCTGTACAGTAATTAAGATGATGCATGTACCTAACAAAGCTTGACAGAAGAATATCTGTCATGGTTACTGATAAGCGGGAGAGCTGTGTGCTATTTAAAGATTAGAATTAGATTAACACACATGTAGGCATGTTTGCTTTCAAATGGTGACGATGTTGCAAAAATTTAAATAAACAATAATGAAAAAATAAATACAAAAATTAATAAGACATGTTGTGAGAGTCCCCAGTAGACTAATTCTATTAATCCAACACAAGTACTAAAACGCACAGACTCAATTTATGTCCACAAAAATGTTTAGATTATCTAACAAAACTATTTCTAGATAGTTTCCAATCCGACCGAGGCCAATCACATTCTGCTGTGCAACAGATAGATCTTACCAAATGTTACAGGATTTAAAGTTGCATTTGCAAGTCACTATGTTTTACTTGTGATTGATAAAAGGAGCTGGTAATTTGGGTTCAGTACAGGGAAAGTTCATATTAAAATGTCAAGAGCAATCACACTATTTATAAATGGCTAGAGTCAATGCAGAGGGAAAACAGCCCTAATTAAGTAATAGCACTCATATTTAAGCTATATATATATCAGGGAGTGCTTGGGGAGATAAGAGCGTATTCTCTCAAACTATTTCAAGCATTGCAGTATGAGAAACAAAATGCACTGCATCGACACTGCTTTTACAACAGCTGATAAAACGGAAAAAGGAAAACTATCAGAGAGCATGTCGGTTTGGTTAACTCTATGGATAATGACTGGATCTATTGTCTGACTACTCATCATGAACTCATCATACTCTACATATGGTAAACACATTGTTCACTTGTATTCGTTGTATTCGTCCAATGCAAGGGAATATTACAACAGCAGGTTCCACTACTGGTGAAGGAAGGGGTTGTTTCTCTGGTGTCGAGCTGGCAGTGTATCCCACTAGGGGACAGAGGCAGGGGTTATCAGCAACTTGAATAACACGGGAGTCAGGGAGACACTCACTGGGGACCCAAATCCCGTTCATAGCATTAATGACAAGCCGGCTGATACCTTTGTGAAGACATGCTTCCATTCTCGCTCAAGACCTGACCCATTGTATGGGTCCACTATAGGATACATGTCTTCTGGCATGAGTGTTTTGTGCTGAGGTGAACTGGTAGATTTCACAGTAAAAGTATTGTGAGCAATGAAAACATGAATGGTCTATTCCCCATTCTGAAATAAAAATTGGAAAATTCATTTTGTGACTTTTTTGGAAATGGCTTACATTTGAAATCACTATTATATTTACAGATTTGCACTGCAGCCCGAAAATTAAAGGAGCCACAAGAAAACACTAGGCAAGCCCAGCTCAGCCTGCCACGGGCATGAGCCAACACCATAGGCCTAAGTATGGGCGAGACACAAAAGCTTTTTCCAAGGCCATCCGATCAGCTCATTGAAATGTCTTCTTCTATGGAGTTTCACGGAGGTTGGGATCCAACGTAATTGGTGCATTAACACCACCTACTGTACTGTCTGGAACAGACCTGGGCCCCATTTCCGCGCTACGATGATCTTAAGATGCACTTAAGTGCCACGTTATTTTATCGGCTCGTTATCCAATAGCATTATTGTTTACGTGCACGTTAAATTAATCATATATTAACGAGGGCTCTGGACCACTCGTTAGTCCATTGTAACAGGACCGTATCTGTTTTTGTACAACAGCGCCTCCCTCAACAGGCTAAAATCCACAACAAATGAAGACATAAAGAATGCTGGCTAAAAGCGGAACAATGGTATGAACTTCATTGTTAAACATGCAAAACTACAGAGCAGGCAGGAGCTATAATCAACAAGGATGTGCTTTATGACAAAATGTTGAAGCCGTTGTCTTTTTAATCGGCTGAATACTACTGAGCAAATGAAACAGTGTAGCACATCTCTCGCACTCTCAAAAGGTTAGGTGAGTGATACCTTGGACAGCTCCCTTAACGGGTAGTTAAAGATGCAATTTATTTAACGAGCTAGTTACGTGCTGCTTCGGGAAACAGGCATAAGTCTGCCGTAGCTAACAGACTCAACGTGCAACATTAAACCATATTAAGTGCATCGCTATAGGGAAACGGAGCCCTGCGCAAAGTCAGGCCTAAGGGCAGGTAGCCCTTTGAGACTATTCGACCCGCGGTACGTCAAACATTAAAAAAAATATCTAACATACAATTACCTTTGACGCAAATACTTGTGCAAAAAACTCCATTGTAATAAACTGAACTGTTAAGTTTGATTATGAAAATGGTGTTGCATAGAAGTATGCATAAATGTAATATGTAAGGTAACAAAGTTAGCTATTTTGTTTTATTTTATTCATTTTTTTTTTTTTTTTTTTTTTTGGGTAAATAGTAATTGTATATACCGTATTTTTTGCATGATAGGGCGCACTAGATTATAAGGCGCACTGTCAATGAATGGTATATTTTCGATATTTTTTCATATATAAAGCGCTCCGGGCTATAAGGCGCATTAACCGAAAAAAAAAACAGTAAGATAAGTCAGTCAGTCAAACTTTATAAAACGTGTTCACAATAACTCGCAACATTATTCAAACATTAATGAGCGTATTCACAATAACTACCAACCTTGTTCACA
>JAODTR010060596.1:0-13606 GCA_025399935.1 Amblyopsis rosae
TATACAAAAAAAAATTTCTATTAGTTTTTCTGTTGCGTCTGTGCATCCGATACGAAAATGAAGACATTGGGGATAAATTGGCCATTCAAATATAATGACACCAAATGCTTACTATACGTCACACGCTATACAAATACATTAGAAATTCAAGTAAGATTGCTGTTAAAAAATGGAGTTGTTAACTAACTAGGCTATGTGTTTTCATCTTGCAGTGTCACACTGTGAGACCGCCCAAATCACTTAATGTGTCGTTGTATACTATGGGAACATATCTATTGATGTCATTATCTTACCCAACCAGCAGCCAGGGCTGGTGAATACAGGCTTCTTTCATTCGTTTTGACTGCTTCCCAGGTCACGTTTGCCTTGAACACACAATAGAGTTGAAGAACACTTGACCTTACACAGTTTATTTACCACTAACTGTTTGCTGTTGATAGTGTATTCATATTAAACAAACAGATTCCATGGAATGTGTGAAAGAGCAAGCCTACATTGGCCAAATAATTATCTTCTCTAGAACCCAAGGCTGCTCACTAGCCCTTATCACAAACACTGCATGTTCTATGTCATTGCACCTTTGGCCATGAGAAAATGAGTCACAACAGACTGGCAATCCCACTATGCTCAAAGAATGGGTAGGGGATTGAGCATTACATTTTAAATAGTTTTCCCAATTCAGGAAGAAACAACTTTCAACGCTAAAAACCAAATCAGCAGAAAAAGGAACACTAGAGTGTTCAGTGGTTCCCAAAGTTATTGAACCATGGCCCCCCAAAAAACAGGTGGATATCCTGCTGCAATGACACCCCTCCCCCATCCATGCACATATAGCATAACAATAACAAACACATACTAGGCTCCTATACAATTATAAACATGATTGAAAAGTATAAGTACGGCCCGATTATGAGACTTTTGACACCCCTCAGGGGTGTTGAAAACTACACTCAACGTCATTATTTCAACACAATATCATGGATGGCAACATAGCCTAAAATGATTTCTAATCTTCTGAAGATCTACTGACAAGCTCAGTGAAGCTTGGGTGACGAGATAAAGCATGGGCAGCGGTTCAGAAGACATGGTAGGATGTCAACATTAGCCTATTATTATTATTATTATTATTATTATTATTATTATTATTATTATTATTTGATCCTTTGTATGCTAGACCAACGAACCTTTAGCTGACCTTCTCCTTATGTAGTTTACACGCACATAAAAAATGCAGTAAGCCTGTCAAATCTTGCTCTTATAGCACACCATGGAAAGGAAAGGAGAATTGAGTGTGGACTGCTGCTGATAAAAGTCACTTCTGTTTTGTCAATTAAGATTCAGCTTTGGCAGCAACTGTTACTAGGAATGGAGGAGCAGCAGATAAGTAGGCCTACATACACACAACACAATGACAGCCTAGTCATTAGCAAGAACATAACGTAGATAAGGACATACGTTCAAAAATATCATCCCATTTTAGAGATTTTGAGCATTTTCAATAAGGTATGTTAAAGTATTTTTGAGAGCCAAGTGGCTATATGGCAGATTATACATGATTACTTCACCTGATATACACCATGCATGCACATGGTGTATTTTGGCATATCTTGGTCTAGCACAATTATTATTTTAAATGACAATTAATATGCGACTCAGCCTAGGCGTGGGTCTTATTGTACCATACGAGTATTTTCCGTTTGTTCAATCTGGGATCTTTTAGCTCAAAGGCAACCACCATAACCACAACCTTTGGTAAAATCCCAATATTTACATTTCCCATGGCAAACTCAATTAAATATATTCTTTAACAATATAGGCTACCATATGGTTATGTTTACCAAAAGCCAACGAAATGTAACAGATTAAACACATCATTTAAGTTTCACACAAATAACAGACGAGCAAAGTTGTGGTCTATTCAATGAAACGTGAGTGGGTGGGGTAGTTAGCTAGCATACATGGGAAGCATCTGTCAAAATAATAGGCTATTTGCCTTTCTGAAACTGAAAGCATGCTCAAGGTCTATAAGCGCCTCAATTTTATTAGCCAAATGTAGTCTAAGTAGAGTATCATGAGTTGCAAGCAAAAACGTGTGATGGAAATGCAGGCAACATTTGTCGTGATGGGCTATAGTCTACAGCCCACGTACAGCTTGAAGAGCATATGCGGCCTGAGGAATCAAAACAGGTGCTGTTACAGCTCCATTTTGAATGTCGATGGATTGTTTGTTTTATTCTACAACAAACCATTTTTTCACTTTGACATTCGGTTTGGCAGTGTTAAGGATTTTGACATTTAGCAATTCCCTTTATAGCCATATAGGCTAAATAAATCGTTAACGTAGATTAACACGAGTAGCCAAATATAGCGTAGGTGCTTTGTAACAATGAAATGGTCTACAGCCGTGTGATATTGTATTATATATTAAAACATTTTTTATTAAAAGACGACAACAATAAGCCGAAACGGAGCGCTAATCACTTACCTTAGACGCGTCCTGAGATTTTCCTCTAATCACAGACGCGCAGCGAGATAAGGAATTATATTCGTATCTATGTCCTCATTCACTTAACGCTGATCATAAAGTCAGTGGCCGTTAGACCACACATCCCATTTAGTGATATTAGGAAGCACAGAGAGAGAGGTCATGACGGGGATAGCCTTCAGGATCAGAGGTCCAAGTAGCGAGCCAGATTAGTAAAGCCTATATTAAAAGCACCGATTGGAAGATTGTCCTAGATATAATACATTCCTTAATTTCATGCGGTAAAATTCGATGTCAATCGACCGACTTAGTAAATGCATTCCCTGTACGAGAAAATGCACGGGAATAATTAATCAGCAACGAAACAAAAAAGCACAAATGAGAGGGAGACTGTACTACACTTTTTAGGAAGCTAGGTGGTGACAAGGTTCATTATTTCGTGAGATAATGGAATTACATTATAGTAGGCTTTCCCCTTCTCAACGAACACGGACCAAATATCTTTATTTTTGGTCTGTTTATGAACACATTTGTGAAACAGCCTGCTGCTATTTAAAACAAGCTGTGAGATACACAGAATAGGTTCATGCAGTTACAGTGAACTGACGTCTTAGCTTAAGGTAACGTTATGGCACGCATTTCCATGACATTAAATGATCCAGTACATAAAAATAAAATAATGTACACATATTTATTTGGATTTATTTGTTTGTTGCAAGCACCGTTAAAAGGAAATTAATATTTGAATTATTATTAAGACATCAATAATAGTGAAATGGTGGACATACTTGTCAGGCAGCAGTGTGAGTGGTGTTCCATTAAATGTGAATGTAGAGTGTCATTCTGTAACTCGTCTTATGATTGTTGTCCACGACATGGGATACATGTTTGTATTCGAATACTGATTATCATAAGTAACTAATAAAAAATGTTTAAGGAACATACAGAAGCAGAAGCCTATCTTTTCTTTTTAATTTCTTTCTTAAGTTTCTGGCGAATTGGAGGAGCAGGTCCTTTAGATTTCTTCACCTGGTCAGCAGTTTTTCCATCAGTAGATTCAGTCTCTACCTGTAGTGCAAATATAGTTAGCATTAGGTCCCCTATAAGCAAATAAAAGCTGAGTAGACAGTAAGCTTGCAATGTTAAGGTAATGTAACGTAAGTTTATATCAATAGTGTTTTGAGTTACACCCCCTAAAAGTTAAGCATTATTAACCACTTTTTTATATACAAACATATTCTGCTGCCACACAGACAAGACAGCTGTACCTGTTCTTCTGCCTAACCAAACCAATTCAGAGCTGTGTAGGACAAGCTAACACTATAACAATGTGTGATATTTCCATATATATATATATATACACACACACATACATACATACATACATATATATCAAAATTCTACACACAATACCCCATAATAAAGTTTTTTTTTTGTAATTTATTCAAAATAACAAAAATCACGTAGGTATTCACATGTGGCCTTTGCCATGACACTGAAAATGGAGCTCAGACACAGCCTGTTTCCAATCATCCTTGAGATGATTCTACAACTTAATTGGAGTCCACCTGTAGCATAATGTGGATTGAACATGATTTGGAAAGGCACACACCTGTCTATATAAAGGTACCACAGTTGACAGTGCATGTCAGAGCACAAACCAAGCCATGAAGTCCAAGGAATTGTCAAGGCACACATCTGGGGAAGGCTACAGAAAGATTTCTGCAGCATTGAAAGTCCCAATGAGCACAGTGGCCTCGATCATTGGTAAATGGAAGAAGTTTGGATACTATGGTCTGATGAAACAAAGATTGAACTCTTTGGCCTCAATGCCAAAGGAAACTAGGCACCGCTCATCACCCAGTCAATACCATCCCTACAGAGAAGCATGGTGGTGGCAGCATCATGCTGTGGGGATGTTTTTCAGTGGCAAGAACGGGAGACTAGTCAGTATCGTGGTAAAGATTAATGCAGCAATGTACAGAGACATCCTTGATGAAAACCTGCTCCAGAGTGCTATGGACATCAGACTGGGGAGAAGATGGTTAATCTTCCAGGACAACGACTCTAAGAACACAGCCAAGATAAAGGAGTGGGTTCGGGCCAACACTGTTAATGTCCTTGAGTGGCCCAGCCAGAGCCCAGACTTGAACCCGATTGAACATCTCTGGAGAGATCTGAAAATGGTTGTGCACAGACCCTCCCCATCCGACCTGATGGAGCTTGAGAGATCCTGCATAGAAGAATGGGAGAAACTGCTCAAAAGTAGATGTACCAAGCTTGTAGCATCATACTCAAAAAGACTTGAGACTGTAATTGCTGCCAAATGTGCTTCAACAAAGTATTGACCAAAGGCTGTGAATACCTATGTACATATTTTTTTTTTAATGCATTTGCAAAGATTTCAAACACACTTTTTTCACTTTGTTATGGGGTACTGTGTGTTGAGGTTTGAGAATTATAATTTTTTAATAATCCATTTTGGAATAAGGCTGTAACATAACAATGTGGAAAAAGTGTAGCGCTGTGAATACTTACCGGATGCACTACACACACCACAACACAGTATTGATATTTTATAGAAATATGTTTTGTTTGTTTAAAATGTTTCTAATATTTTGCTTAATTGTTAAATACTTATTTATTCTAGGGAAATTAGCATAGCAGTCTGTGCTAACATGGAATGCTATAGCCCAGATCCATGTAAAGACAAGAGAGAGTTGCGTCATCTCCGTTCACTCCAATGGACCGTTTTTCCCCCCACAGTAACAGAGTCACAAAATAGTTCCCAGAAGTTAGCTTATGGGTAGTAAAAGTACACTTTAATTCCATTTTAAATGTAAATCGGTGCATTTATTGACTACTAACTACCAAAAAATGAGTGTGTGTGTGTGTGTATATATATATATATACACACACACACACACAGCCCACCAAGCACTTCCTGGAACTATTTTGCCATAGGTTAAGCCTCTCCATGAACCATGTGGCCAAACTTCCGTTGGCGTAACTGCTATTTCCATGGCTCTGTTATAGCCTAATAACTATTTATTCTAGGGGAATTAGCATACCGGTCTGTGCTAAAAACATGGAATACTATAGCCTAATACGGTACCTATTTATTCTAGGGGAATTAGCATACCGGTCTGTGCTAAGAACATGGAATACTATAGCCTAATACGGTATCTATTTATTCTAGGGGAATTAGCTCCATCCTGCAAAGCTGATCTGTCAACCGATATTTGAGAAAATTGGAGCCAGCTTGGTGGAGAATACTGTTTTTCATTGTCTTAAAAGCCGGAGGAGGTGCAACAAAGTACTAAGCAAAGTACAGCTATTAAACATAAATTATTTTGTAAAGTATGTTATTTGTTAATTTACTGTGAAGTAAAGAACCTGGATGAACATCCTCTAAGTGGTTGTAGTGTGGTTTGCCACTGGAATCACATATGATCAGTTGAGAATTGTGTTGCATTGTATCATTTTAGGGCAAAAAGAAGTGTCTGTTTGTCTGTCTAAATTACAATACCGGTAGCTTCAATTCCAAATTGTTATCTATTGAAAGAACGAATGTGTATATACAGTTTACAGTCATGTAAGGCTACAGTATACCTGTTCCTGAACCTTTGATGTAGGTACGATTATAGCCAGGATGCAGATCAGCTGAAAGATGGCCCCCAGAAAGAGGCCATAACGTAACAAGCTCTCAAACAAGGTGGGTTCAGGGACTTCTGGAGGAGACAGGTCCAGTTCTCCAGACATGACGCGGCTTATCTGTTAGTTTTACTTTCCACCTATTCATACAAAATTAGACGAAAATTAGATTCAAAGTAGAGGTTGGAGATTAAATATGAACAATTATGGGTGTAAAGTTACGTTCATATTTTGTAAAGTATTTGGCGGCACTACAGTATGCCTACATAAACAGTACCACGGAAGGGAATACGGTACTATAAGTCTAATTACCGTTTTCTTTGATGTAGGCTGCCAATGTGCATATGACAAATTAACAGATTTGTGTTTTGTTTTTAAAGAATCAGTTATCCGAGGAAAAAAATACAACTCTACGCAATGCAAAACAAGTCAATCGGAAATGATGTCAGGAATTCATCCGGTTCCGGTGTGTGGTGGTTGCTTTGATAAGGTCGCCCCCCAGCGGTGATGGTGATGTGCATGCGGAGATGTAACAACGACCCCATAATATTTTTCATTGATTCACAAACACTTCCAGTATGTGATATTTATTCGACCAATTGCCATATATATTTAGACTATTTATTTTTTAAATAGCCTACATGTAAAAGGTTTTCTAACATACAGTCTGTAATCACACTAAAAGAGAGAATAGAAGCATTGGTAGTCTATAATGGACAGATAAGGCACTAATTTCTTTTGTGGTACCTACAGAAGGCAATGTCTTCACTGTTAAAAAAAACAACATCTAGTGCCTCACCGCTTTCTCATTCCACAGAGAAAAATAGTAACAGAAAAACAAGTATTAAACATTTGTAAACACGCATATGTACTGTATGTAAACTAAGATGTCTGCAATGTGTCCAGCATTGTGTAATTAGTCACATGTCCCTTTGTTTGTAAAGATAATTGGCATCTATTGCCCTTGTATTTCATCACAGGGATTTTCCAAATTGGTCTCAGAATCGGCTAAATCTTTCCACAGAATCCAGGTTTCTAAGAACACTCTCCATGGTGGCATTTCAGATCTCTTTTGATGATATCATTCACTGTAAAAGAATAAGAATGAGTCATTTACATGTCCTACTCCCACAAACAATATCACTAGCTATATTGCTCATGTATCTTTCATTCTTTCAATTTCATTCTTATATTTCTTTTTTTATAAATTTAACTAGAATATTGCAGTGGGCATGGAGAATATGGCGGAGTTTGTCTTAACCTTACCGTACTGATACTGTACAAACTACATGTAATTTTCTTTCCTGTAATTTGTCGAAGACTAGAGAGCTGTTTTATGATACTATTCAAAACAAGGAGCCAGAGTTAATCTGGTCTGAATAAATGTGAATATGTTTTTTACAGTGTTGAAGTGTTTACAGGAAGTTGTATTGCCAAGGCAATAAAAACTTTCCACCTGGTGGTTTTCTGTAATAACCTGGCAAATGCCTGGACCACAGATAACTTTAGTAACACATTAGTCATGAGAATGTAGTCATGCTATATAACAGATAGACTATCTCAGAATAATATATTCTTGGATAATTAGCATTTTAGTGCTATAAATTAGGATTATGTAAGAAATTGCCAATTCATTCTTTGGAGCATAAGACGGACCGAGGTTCTGAGTATTGCTGTTTTCTTTACCACATTTACTGCATGTGTTTATATCTATACTTCCTGTCCTTGTCCTATATGAGCAGTAACTTTCTCCCAAAGTGAATCACTCTCTGTTTTCTCTGTTCAAAATGCTGTTGGTCGCTTGTCTTTTCTTTCATAAGATTTAGGTAGAACCCCTAATAAAATGAAACAAAGAAACCCTGGTGTGTTATTTTGTTTGCAATACACTTAGTACATCAATTCCCACTTTAGGTGGGTGGGAGGTATGTGGGTTGCCGGTCAAAAAGAAGAGCAGTGTGTGCATTTACTTTTGCAAACGTACACTACTGGTGTGGTTTGCAGATTTGCAGACTCCTGTCTGACTGTCTCAATTCTTTCTAAACCACACACATACTACTGTATGTATAGTGACACTTTTATCCAGTTCTCCCTGTTTACTGAAACAATCAATACATTCTGTGCTGTGACCTTGCTGCATTTAGTGTAGTGCTGCATGCTCAATAATCAGTTCGCTTTGTCACATATGTTTATTTATAGACAAGCAAATAAATCCACTGTCTATTTAAAGCACTGTCCCACAAACAGTAACCAGAGAAACCTTAGCAGTGGTAGATGGTAGAAGGGAGACTAAGACTCGTGAAGGTTTGAGACAAACATGCATCTGCCACAATACACAAGTCCCCAGCAAGAACTAGCGGTGTCCATGCAGACAAACACCCCCAATCACACACACAGACACAGGTGTATGTGTGTGTATGTGTATTTATGTGCATTTATGTGTGTATATATATATATTTATTTATTTAAAATATGTAACAAGAGCACTACGTGCTGATTTAAAGGACACCTATGCTGGTTATATATGCTCTACTCACCATCCTCCAGATAGGCATGGTTCAGGTTCTCTTGCTTGACTGTGACCTTCTCAGGAACACGGTCACACAGGACACCTGCACCTGGGTGCTTAAGAGTCTGCAGTGGTCCAGCTGGCTCTACTCTCGTCCCTCGCTTTTCTGGAGCTGGATCTTGGATGTACCTTGAAGACACCAGCTTTCCCAGAGGGCTTATTGTCTGCACATATCTTGCTAGCGACGGGGTCTCAAACAAGCTGTCACCCTGAGACAAAGCTGCCATAGATGGGTAGACATCTTCCCCCTGTTCCAGGTCAGCCACAGGAAACTCAGTGCCGACACACTGGCTGGTTAAAGGAGTGGTGGAAAGGCAGGAGACCATGGCGGGGTAGTGGCACTGCTGCAACCTGCTATTGAGCTTCTGAGCCGGGAACCCCCTGAGAGGGGATGTCCCCAAATTACTCTGTTGGTTTGCACCGTAGTAAAGCACTGGGCTGTTGTTAAGAGGACTGGCTCTGGAAGGATAGTAAACAGGTGTGTCTTCCAGGAATTGTTGCGTTAATCCACGAGACTCCTGGTCTTGGTTGGACAGAAGGTACGATGTTGGAGAAATATTTATGGCTTTTGAGAAGCTGTCTCGGTGGGAGGGATGATAAAATGACTTTGGAGACATGCTGAGAGCATGTGATTCAGCGCTGCTGTACAAACTGAACTGGTAGTCATCAAGTGGCTCTGCTTTAATGGCTGGAAGTGGACAGAAGAAAGTATCTGGTATATTAGATGAACTGATAAACTGTAAATGCCTATAATATAAGCATGAATGAAAGTGTGGCAGTACATTAAAGCCCTTATGAACAAGATTCTTGTATTAAACAATAATTAGTTTTCATTCAGTCTTCTCCCCTGCTTCTCGTGATTGGCTCACCCCCAAAAAATGACAAATAAAGACACTTTCTGTGCATTCTTATTTAGTTTTTTTTATTATGATAAAGGTTCAATGCAAAAAATATGTCTGTAGGGGCTTTAAAACTGCTGCACTGTGGATTTGAGAGTTACGATGACAGCTAGCGAAAACATTACAAAAGAGAGTAACCCTGCATTCACACAGACGACTGGGAGACAAAATAGTCAGGTTAAGGTTTTTGAATATCAACAACCCAAAAAAACACCCTCTCCTCAAATGCTTCATCTCTCTGCACCCTGTTGGTCTGTCATTCTGAGGTGCCATTATCAAATCTGCACAATGTAGATTCGCCAGACCAATTACAAAAAAAAAAGGCCATGATTGGTCCTAATTATTTTGGGCACCGTCAAAAATCTATATCGACTTATAGAGGCAAGGACTATCAACCAGAACTGATAACTTAAAGATGCCTGTAGAAATTCTAACATTTACAGCACCTTAAAGTATTGAAATAATAAAAACTAAATAGTGCCAATATTATGGAGATAGTTATATGGTACACGTTCTCTCATATCAAGTTTTGCAGTTTCCTATATTATTAACGTCATTTAGTAAATATGATTTATTCAGAACAACATTTCTTCTCTTCCAGTAACACTTCTGTTTCTGTGAAATACTCAGTAGTCTACCCTTACTAACACACCCACCCAATATGCAGAGAAGCCAGCAGCTAAATAGAAGAATTAATTTCTACCTATCATGGGGGTGTAAATGAAGTGTTGAGGTTGACTGCGTTTCTTCTTCCCGTTGATAACGTAGAAGTTGACTTTCGCCGGATGGTAAATGGCTGGATCTCGATATGGTGGGACTTCAACGAATAGCATGTTCTGAGTATTGTACAACACAACAGATTACAACTAGACAAGATGTTTTATTGGAGAAAAACACTGCATGATAGTAGAGAAAGATGTGATTTGGAAACATGAGTGAACCTATGAAAATCTCCAATAGTTTCTAACAACATTACTGTATGCTATTAGGGTGATGACATAGTGCAGATGGAGATACTGTTATAATAAAAACATAAATGCTGCTCTTTTGATGTGAAGTCAAATTAAGAAACACATTATCATATACTGTATGAAAACAAAGATAGAAATAAAATACTGTATGTTATAGTCCATTTCATGTTTACCTGAAAAGGAATACTACATAGGTTATTTGTAATATGTCAGTACTGTTAGGACTTTGTCATTACTGGTCATAGGGGCTTGACTTACAGACTGGGTTTTGTCTCGATCTACGGTGGCCTCAACTTCCCACAACTTCTGTCCATCTGTAAGCAGAATGAGTACAGTATATGTGCAGGGTTTAATACTAAACCAGATTTGGTCTAGTTATATGTCACAATGAGTGAAAACTGAATCACACATAGGTAGAGAAGTCATATCGATTCAGTATTTGATTTGCACTGCTCGTTTGTAAGGGCACAGTGGAAAAGTTTTTTTCTTCTACAGTGTTTCATTCCTGCTTTTGTTTTCACCTGCTGTTAACTGCCCACGCAAAAAAAAAAAAAAACAGAGAGCCTCTGCTTTAGCTCAGAGCTTTTATCAGTTAAGGTAACCGCATCCTGTTGTATAAAACCCGCGTCAAGCAAGGGGGTTGTACATAGACAAGACAACTACGTACCTAATCTGCTGCCACACAGACAAGACAGCTGTACCTGTTCTTCTGCCTAACCAAACCAATTCAGAGCTGTGTGGGAGAAGCTAACACTATAACAATGTGTGATATTTCCATATATATATATATATATATATATTACTGCATATAATTAGCTGAGTTACAATATATGACTTAATCCACATTTGCATTCCATGTAAAGTTGTAAGCAGGCTGTGCGTCACCGAAAGTTGACGTTGCCTTGGTGATATGCAAATGACATGGAAATGCTATATCAGCGTACATTTTAATTGCAGGTTAACTGAGAATAACGTTAACGTAGAGTTGCCTGGAACAAATCACAACATATCTGTTGTGATGCTTGCTTAAGGACTATTACACCGACTGTATAATGATTATATCCATTTATTCTCCTCACCTTGGGTCTTCTCCGAAAAGATGACTTTGGATTCCGACGTGAAGTTCTGTCCAGTCAGGACCATTTGTTGACCACCAAGTACTGAGCAGCGGTCCAAGTTCTGTCGTTCAACGGCAGGAAGCTCCTGTGCTGAGCGCTGGGCTGTGGGAAGCAGGAATACAAGATACTTTAAAGGAACTGGCAGTAGGAGGGTAGAACAATATACAAATCTGTGATTTAAAAGATGCTATAATCCCCAGGAGTTACATTTACTCAAAGCATTAGGAGCAGCATTAAGGGTTTTTCATCTCGTTAAAAAATGAATGTATAGCTGCGGGGGATGCCAACTGCTAGATTCATTTAAAGGTACTTTAAAGTAATCCAGCAGTGAAACACAAATACACACGTACAGCACTCAATAGGATGAGAGGCCGCTTGGAGGGACACAAACTGGCCATCTTGTTGCGGAACATGGACGCGAAACACCAGGCGCACCCGGGTGTTCTTCCTCCCAACGTCAGTCTCTCCGTTCCTCAGCTCGATGTCAGCGTTCCTTAGCTTGAGGATTCCCGCACAGTCAATCCTGTGGAGAATGGAAACAGCACGACAGGCTATATCAGTCACAATGTAGATAATCGAGGGAAGTTGGGTATATGAACAGGCCGCTGCCAAAAAACATGTTCTCAACAGAGAGGAACAACCGATGGCTCAAAGCAACGGCGCTCGTTTGTAAAACGGGCATGCAGACGCATCGCCTCTACTTACACTGCCTTCATGTGGGCCTTGGGTTCCAGTGGGATTTCCAGAAACTTGGTGCCATTGACCATCCTCTCCAAACTGGGCGTGGTGACGGTCTTGCCCGTGATGCGGTGCACCTGGTAGAAGGCGTGGGGTTTCAAGACCCTCTCATCCGCTGTCCCTATGAAGACCTGCAGACCTAGCGGAGTGCTTCCCTGGTACCCATGAAGCTGGTAACAGGAAACACAAGCACCGCTGTTGCTTAAGGCCCAGATTTATTATTTATTTATTTATTTATTTATTTATATAATTTATTATTCATTGTTGCCCTACATATGCCTAGTGTCTATTAGAGTTCAGGGGTTTAAATACATTAATTTATCATTGAGGTTGACGTTGACTATGTGCCACATGCACATAGTCAACGTCAAAGAGGTTACTTCCCTAAACGAAAGAGGGCAGAAGTGTAAATAATTTATATGAGTTAATTCAGCAGGGATCACAATAAATGACAGAAGTTGATTTACAGGACAATACATATTTGAGAGCCTTATATTGCATTAAATTCCATTATATTTTGAATTGGTTTAACTGGTAACTAAAGTTTCTGTTTTTCTTAACACAAATATAATATTTTCCACCATAAACTGATGAGGAAAAGGCACAAATTAGTACATATAAATTCACATTTAAATGAAAACATTTCCTGGGGGACATATCCCAAACCCTGGCTTAATGTGTCCCCCACAATGTTCAAACGAAACCTATACGTCCATGACACAACCCACATAACATAGTAAAGTATTGGTCAATGTCATTTGAATCTCTGTAAGATTATTTGCATGGCATTCATGTCAACACGTTATTTTACAATACCCAGGAAATACTATGACTTTCAGCCTGTCTCCTACTCCCAGTACCATATCTCTATCAGTAACAGATTTATCTCTAGTGTGGACTGATACTAAAACCAATAGATCATGTGTTAATACATTTAGCCACCTTCAGATCATGTTAACATGAATGACTGTATATGGCTAACTAACAAATATTACTGTTTTACCCACAGTGTCTGTTTCCAAATCCTAACGAACATGCTAGACTCTCTCTCTCTCTCACAAACGTCCTTCATAAAATTAACTCAGTGCCGACACACTTCTTCATAACAGTGACTCTCTCTCTCACAATGTAGACTTTCTTCACATAACTCTCTCTCTCTCTCTCTCTCTCTCTCT
>JAODTR010060596.1:13706-39422 GCA_025399935.1 Amblyopsis rosae
CTCTCTCTCTCTCTCTCTCTCTCTCTCTTTGTGTATCAATTCACACACAGTGACAACTGCCAAACACACCCACGCTATAAAAGGTACCTGAACCACTGGATGGCCTCCGCTGGGAGTCTTCACGGCCCCTCGGCTGCCTTCAGTCTCATAATGAGCCCTGTGGTGGGATCTGGGTTGCTGGTGGATCACCAGCTCGTATGGACCAGACTGACTGGGCAGGGGCCAGTCTAGAGAGGAAAGGGGGGCCGTTGGAAAACCACTGAAATATCAGGGAGAGGGAAAACGGGGGGCGAGGTTGAGAAAGGAGGAGCGTGGTTAATAATAACCTTTCTGTAAAAATTTTTAAATATCAGCAACGCTGTTTTCCAACGACATATGGTTCTTCATTTGTGCTTCTAGCTGTGTGACAGCTAGAGAATCATGTTGAGGATCCACATAGCCTACCAAAAACCAACCTGATTGTCCTGTAAGGGGCGGTGTACGGCGACCACATGCTTGGGAGGATATAAATGGCTTCGGGTTTAACATCATCCTCTGCTCTTCTCCTCCTGTCCTGCTCCACGGCCCAATCCTGCCCATCTCCATACACATAGTCCTGTCTCTGGCCGCACGCGTAGCCCTCATCCCCACCTTGCCCCATGTTAGAGGGAGCCACCCTTGCCGGACTGGAGCTGAGGTTCCTCAGCATGGCCTCCAGGCTGGGCGAGGAGGCCCGGGCCTGATGTGGAGGAGGCTCCGCCTGGCCCTGGTGGTGGTGGTGGAGGTAGTAGGTTCCCTGCTGCTCGTGGGTGGACGGGCTGGGGCTCCGCGAGCACTGCTTGACGGGCGTAGCTCCCAAGGCGGGGCTGCAATATTGGTCATAGGTGCGCTTTCCCTGGGGCGAGGCTGACCGTGACCGCTGGTGGTGCAGGGGAGAGTTGGTGCGCTGCTGCTGCGGCACTAGATAGGTCTCGTCTGTGATGCTGGTGCGAGGGGACGCTCCTGGGGAGGACTGGGCAGAGGAACTGTTGACGCCCTGGAGGCCCGGGCACAGGTCCAGGGCAGACAGCCCCGCAGCGCACCCTCCTCCGTTGGGGGAAACGCAGGGCGACACCAAGGGAGAGTAGCCGTCCGCGGGCCACCCGGTAGAGGAGTTGCTGCTGGCTGGGCTCGCACATGGCTGCTCCCTGTAACCTCCCAGGGCTTGGGACCTGGGGCTTGGCTCCAGGGGCTGTAAGCTCAGGGAGTCACCCGAGGGCGTGATCTCAATCCTGGGGCTGGGTGCGGGGATGATCCCTATGTTGGCACTTCTAAAGCCCTGGTTGGAAGCTGCATGGTCTGCGCCGAGGTCAGCAACGGGTTGGTGCACCACCAGTGAAGGAGGGTGGCTGTCATTGTGAAGATTAAGCCCTGGGTTAGCTAATGGAAGCAAATGGTAGTTTAGTTATAAATACAAACATGCACAGCAAACATCCTGACTAATTCACTGTCTAGGGGGTATGGTGGGTGCAGGTTTAATGCTAAACAGGCACTGTACCTAACCCGTTTAGATTTCTGCTACTCAAAAAATTTTAATAATAGGCTAGTTACATCATGCAGGAAACATCAGTAGCTATACCTGACAGCTAAACAGCCTGCATTGACAGATCCATAACATCATCTAGACTTGTACATGACAAATGCCTTACTAAAAATAAAATATTATGTAAGTAAGCAATAACTATAGTTAATAATTGGTAATAAATAGCATATCAGACTATTTGGGGAATTTTGTTTAGAATAATGCTTGTTCTATGAGATGTTAATCCAGTCCAAGTTTTCAGTCACCTGTGTCAGCAGTAAACGCTTCTTCGGCCGCATTGTACAAAAACAGGTCGGAAAAATCCAATTCTTCTTGGCTGATGTCTTGAGCGAGGCTGTCTGTGAGCCCCGAAGTTCCAGAACTCATTATATCCTATAGAATTAGCCTATGTGGTTTCTTTCTAAAATTACAAGGTACAATTGATTGTCTATAGACTAGCTTTGAAAGGTTAACTCTATTTAGATAACTTTTGTATTAGGCTACAGATGCCTATTTGAGCTACCTGAAGTTTGCAAGAGCGAGAGCTGCAGATGCACAATCTAAACATTATAAGTACGACATTAAAGGGTGCGGTGGGGGGTTGCCGGCCTGCGCTTCCTGAATGATGAGCGTCGTTCGCATAGAGAATGTGCGGGTGAGCCACAGTTGAATACATTTTGTGACCGTTTTCTACTGTATATTAGCATTGTGTAAACTAAAGGAAACCCCCTATGCACTTGTGCACACGATGAATAAAAACGTAGGAGGATAGTTTCTTTTTTAATATATAGGCTAGATAGGCATATTCTAATTGTTATGCTTACGTGCTTTCTGTGTAGGCTATATTGTTCAAAAACAATACTATATTTTTACCTTTATAAATAATATTATTTATATATCATACCCGTGACAATTTTAAAAATCGATTTGAAGAACCCAGAGCAATTGGTCTGTGGGGGCGGCTGGATAGGCCTATAGCATACACTAGGTGGCTGCATTGTACTTCCCCTTTCAAACCGTGGGTTTCTTTCCGATAATCTGTTATAATAATACAGCCCCCTAATAAAAAACATGTAAGATTTTTTTCAAATAACAAGGACTAGGGCTAGGCTAATCCACCACTAAACAAATTATTTAAGGCTAAATTATTATCAATTATTAATTAATTATTAGTTTACAAGACTGCTTTTTATTTTCCGCATGACCTCTAGTTGGTGTTATTGTTCCTTTGTTGGTGTACTGATGTAGGGCCTAGGCCTATAGCCGTTAGAATCGGTTAGAATTGATCTTTTCCTAAATTAACTAGGGCCGAGCACACTGTGTGAGGACCCTATTGGATCCCTAGTGTTGTTAATGTATTCTTATGGATATTCAAGTGCTAACAATGCTATTCCTCCTCGGGAAAATACATCAAGTTGCCTCGTTTGGTTTCTGACATTTTGCAGATATCTTTTCTGCCAAATGTTGTCCATAGCCTATATGCTAAAATAGCCGAATCCAATTAACTCCCATAAAGTGCCAGCATCTTAATCCATGTGTTTACTGAAGTAGGAACAGAACATGTTGTGAAACTTGATATTGTGAGATAGTCTTTATATGCCTATATAGTCTTATATGCCTATACAGTTTGTAGGTAATTCTAACCTTTTTTAGATAATGCATTGGGATTCAGGCCATGGGACATTGTCAAAGTGTATCAGTCAATGCATTCTCTATAAATGCCATGAAGGCGATTACATATTCAAGAGTTAACATGGAATAGCTATGTTCTTGTCGGGATTTTCATTATAGTTCTGTTTGTCCTTGATTATTTGAACAGCTAATAAGTATTGAATAGGGGATCTTTAAAATGATTTATTTTCATTGTGCATGTGCAGCCATATGTGTTATAGCTTCAAACAAACATTCTGTTTCTTTCTGTCGATAGTGCTTTTATTTGTTTCTTGTCACGTCAAGTACATTTGATTTATACAGTCCTTAATCACATTACACTCTCAAATGGTTTTACAGGCCCAAATTTCACATGGAAAAAAAACAAAGCAAGGAAAAACTTAAACTTTCACCAATTACTTTGAAGAGCATGCACTGTACATGTACAAGCAAACTTAATCAAATAGCATATTTTCAAGTAAAGTGCTTTTCACAGAAAAATAACACCCATTCTGTATTTTAATAAGATACACACTGCAGCTGATATTTTTTTGATGCATTTTATTCAATTTCGATTTCAATTCAATTCCACGTTAGACTACAGTTTATATGTCAATAAAATGTAAATTTTTTTCAGCCATTGCACTTGCACTTTATATACATCATGAATCATAACACAAAAACAACATAACAAAATAACATAAATATGTATACTTTGACTTAAGTTATATATATAAGTAAATATTTTTACATTAGCAACTATAGAAGCATTCAATAAGATTTAAGGGCAGCTGCCATGATACAATATTAATTTAGTTAATAACTTGCAATTTAGTCAGCATCTTTCATAAGTCGTAGTTTAAATATATACATATACTGTACAGTATACATGTTTGAGGTATATATGTTATATGATTACATTTCTGTTCTCCATGTATTATTATAGAGCAGCAATATAAAGAGGCACCGAGTTGTCTCCATGGCGAATGTAATGTAGGGCCTATCTTCGACCAGCAGATGAACATGTTGAGCCTGCGTAGACAGCAAATAAATAATGCATAAGCATGCATGCTTTCTCATAATCACAAGTGAAGCTGCAATCAGCAACCGGTATTCATCAAATTTGAATCAGCACAATACATTTATCAGATGGGAAGGTTCTTTCATTTTTCAGGAGCCAGACCTGCCTACCTCATCGCCTGACAAAGGTCACTGGCAGTTCCCTGCTGGGAACCAGTAGTCCTGAATGGTTGGCGTCCACTGGCTCATTATCTGTCGCTGTGATTTCATAGTCTCTGACCAGCTGTGAGAAAGATATTCTTGTAAAGACTCACTTATGTTCTCATAATCTATTATAATAGCATCAAATTGAACTAATCACTTGGGTTTAGTTTGACATGTAACAAGCTACTTCTATTGTTTTTAAGTGAAATAAAATCCTGACTGCTAAATTGAGATAGGCATACCCAGCACATCGCCAGGTGCAGCTGTAGCTCTGCTAGGCGCCGGCCAATGCACATCCTCTTTCCAATACCAAAGGGCACACAGGCAAAGGGATTAATGGAGCTGTTCTCACGTAGCCAGCGCTCAGGTTTAAACTGTTTGGAATCATCAAAATACTCCTCATTGGTACCCATTGCATGGGTGTTAACCATTAGGACTGTCTGTAGGAGAGAAACACATGCAGGACAGATTACATTACACTACAGGAATAAAGTTATACAGAGCATATTGCCAGTCTAACCCGTTTATACAACACAGTAGATACTATTGGAGCTGTAACATTCAGACTTGGTACATTATAGTTTTTCAAATGGTTCACTTTAAACTAACATCTATCAAATTTAAATTATTATGAGAGTGATCTTCTAGTGTCAGATGTGTGTAGAAAACAAATATAAAGCACTTACTCCTTTGGGAAGGGCATAATCTCCCAACACAGTGTCTTTGTCCAAGGTCCGGCTCGTGAATGGAACTGACGGCGATAACCTGTAAGAATTTGTCAAAATAATTACTTAGGAATCAGGCCTCACTGGATCAAGGGAAATACATGGGCTTCTAAGATGTTTAACATCAGATATACTCCAGTATTGTTCAAAAGGATTGTACAGTGAGATATAATCTCCCGTCAGACGTGATAAACATTCCTCAGGCGAGATGGTGTTAGCCGTGAATAATAGAACCTGCTATTTGTGACTTCACAAGAACACCATGACAAAATATTGAGTGTATAAACATTAAAACATAAAATCGAAGGAAAGACGGGTGATTTGAAACACTCGAAAATGGAACTAGTGGTGGCTGCTATGCAACCATATTCTACTTGTTTTTGACTCAGTATGGGTTTTGCCTCTTAATCGCTGTGGTACTGGTTAACTTCATAATGTTGTCAGATTGATTCCTTTTGAACTATCTAATCAGCCAGTTGTATGGATTTCCTCGGTATGGTCATAGTAATGTATAGTTTGTTCATGACCCTATGCTTCTACAACCATAGTTTGGTAGAGGTATATTTTACAGTATGTTGCCTATTTATCTTTATTTATTTCAGTGAACTGTTCACTGAGCTATGGATATTACTTGATTCTAATAACTTTCTGGTCTATATATTAGCCAGCTCAGAGGTTCCTCAAGCTGTTTAGTATACATTATTGTTCATTTGATTATTAATATTAGTATTCATATTATTAATCAAATGTGTTTATGTATTTATGTATTATTCATTATATATTCTGTTATTCTCTTTGCAAGTTGTGGTAATGCATTGTTTCTTTCTGAGGGTCCATATGGACACTGTCGTATACTGTACCTCATGGATTCCTTGAGGAAGGCCTTGAGGTAGGGCATGATCTTGATGTGTTCTCCACATGGGTCCTGATTGGTTGGAACCACCTGCCTAATCTCCTCCAGCAGATTCCTCTGGGCACCAGGGTTACGGGACAAATTATAAATAACCCACAACATGCTGTTTGCAGTCTGTAGAGAAAACAAAGCAAGGAAAGTGAGATTGTGTCAGTAATGGGAAGGTAGGTGTAGAGAATGTCATTCATCAAGTGGCCCAAGGGAAAGGACACATGTTTGTTTTGCTTCCAGTATAGGTTTCTATCTTATAGACATGGCAAGACCATATGCTCACCGTCTCAACCCCTCCGATCTGTAGCTCTGTAATAGTTGCATACAGCTCCTTCTTAGACATGCAACTATTGCGGTAAATGTCCCCAATCAGGTCATCCGGGGCAATGGCATTCCTCTTCAGGTTCTTGTCTATGTAGACTTTGGCTGATGGAAGAAAACACTTTTTGATTCAATTATGTTTTAAGAATGAGTTAATGGGCCTTTTGAAATGTGAGATTGATGTAAAAAAATTATTATTGTTAGTATCTTAAGTTAGTATATTAGCTAATTCTCTCTCTCTCTCTCTCTCTCTCTCTCTCTCTCTCTCTCTCTCTCTCTCTCTCTCTCTCGACACACACAAACACACATGCACACACACTCACTATTAGTCCCCAACAACTGTTATCTTGTGAACTTGGCCATTGGAACACCAGGAGGTTGTGTTCGTGGAGGGGAAAGTGTGTATTTGTGCATGTTTGTGTGCGAAAAGTGGGCATGTGCCATGGTGTATAAACCACAGCCAAGTAATGAGCACAACAAACACTTGGTAGCGAAGCCCTGGCTTGATCCACAGTCATATTCCCCTTCCCTCTGTCATTAAAGCCCCTCCCAAACCCCCCACTCCACCCCACCCCATGACAAATATTTGGCAGTGCTTTTCCCCTTGGGTCATTCAGTTTACTCTGGTCATCATTTACCCAGAGTGCAAAGTGCTGCGACATCCATCTTATATGCATTTCAATTTGACCCCCTTCTTTCTATCTTTCTATTGCTTTCTATAACTTAAATATCATGGAATAGTTATTTATGGGTCACATCAGTAATAACAAAATATATGGTGGATGTGAATGGGGTTTTGCTGGCACAGGGGTTATAGTTTTGCATGTACCTGTGCTGAAAATGCTGTCCCAGGCAGCGGTGTGGTCCCGCCACGTTTTGGTGTTTAAACTTTTGTGAAGCTCCACTGGGGTGACCATCATCTTGCCAAATGTGCTCATCATCTATGGAAGAAAGAAAGAAAGAAAGATCAGGCATAAAACCTAAACCATTGCGTTATCATTATTATCCCATACTTTCTGGTGCACAAGCTTGCAAGAACTTGCAAGACCATATAGGCCTACTGCATTTTCTCTGAAAGTTACATCTTTTTTTTTTTTATATTTGACTTCCCAGCAAGTCAAATATTGCAGCACTGACTGACCCCTATATAGCTGCTGTTTGAAAACGTCTAGAAGGTCATCCCAAATCTAACAACTTGATATTGTCATGATTTTATGTCTTCTACAAGGACTTGATTCAACTCTTAATATTTAGAGGGCTTTATACAGTAAACAGAGAGTTCTAGCAGCCACTTACTGTTTTTACAGCTGTGATGAAATTCATTGCTTCTTCATTGACATTCTCTTGCAGTAGTCCAAACCGTTTGTTGTACAGAATTAAGCAAATTGCTGAATAAAGAACCAGTAGGCATAATGATTAATTATTTATATAAGGTTCTAAGTTGTACTTATATAGTATTTATTTGAATATTTAAGTATTTCGAATTCCCTTTTAAACCAAATATGCTATGGCGTTTTTGTAAATTGTTGTAAAGCTAATGTAGAAAGTTTTTATACAAAATGTAAAATCACAATGTGGACTTACTTTCAAACGACCATTTATTCAGTTCAAAGTATAAGTCTTCAATCTTCCCCTCGATGTTTGTTTTTCCAATTCTTTCAATAAAATCTGTGAGCACCTAAAAAAATGTTTTTATAATTATTTTTAAGTTATAGATGTTAATGACGTGTTAGACAGCGCTTTTTTCTGTACATGTTGCTTACCTCATTAATTTTGACATCAAGTTTGACCACTTCTGTTGGTTTCATTAATTTATGCTGAAAAGCGCTTCTTAATCTCTGCCAGTCCTTTCCCTCTCTAGAAACGAAAATGTGTTTAAACATTAAGTTAAATATAACCTACATTAATCAGTTCAGTATCGAAATGAAAAGACGTGTTTGAAAACTCACAGTGAAAGAAGTCCATACGCCTCGTTTCTCATATCTCTATAAGCTTTCCAAGGTTTGATTTCCAGTCTCTGGGGATAGCTGCCCTCCTTTCTGTAGAGCGCTTCCAGCAAGCAAGGTGCGCCAATGTTCACCGACTCAAAGGAACCAAGCTTCATCCGGAAAATCTTGCCGAATTTTTTATGATAATCAACCTGGACAATTAAACGAAAAAAATAGGCATTCAGAACAATATGTATATTCTTTAAATAATACAGTACAAATGATCCTATTTCAATATATTTTATATAATAATCAACCTGGATAATTAAACTAACCATTTACAATATTCTTTAAAATAATAGTTATCCTATTTCAATTATTATTATTATTATTATTATTATTATTATTATTATTATTATTATTATTTGTAGTAGTAGTAGTAATAGTAGTAGTAGTAGTAGTAAAATTATTATTATTAGTAGTAGTATTAGTGGTAGTATTTTTTATTTTTTTTATATATATATATAAAACATTTTATTTATTTATAGCCTACCAATGACTCATGCTGTTTTTTCAGGCCACCTTTGCGGAGCAGTTCTATCAGGCTGCCGAACAGGGGCCAGTTGGTGGGTCCAGGAATCTCATCCAAGCTGTTAGCTCGAGACGCAGCGTGAGGACAAGCAGGGATCTCCACAGCATCCTTTTCGAGCACGCACACTGAGGAGCTCGGCTGGAAGTGCTGTAATCCTACAGACTTCTTTTTAAGTAACGCTACGATCTGCGGCACCTTTTTCATTCTTACTCGGTGCAAGTGTTATGAGTTATAGATGTCTCTCGTTTCTTAGAACTGGCACACCTTGACACAATATATATACCCTGAAATAATGTTTACTATCGTTCACAGAACCAATCATAGATCGGTCCTGCATGGTGTGGCAGTCGAGCCCACGACTCAATATGGGTTCCACGTTGAGATTCGCATGACCCCAGATAGACCGAGGAAATGCCCTTGCTGCCCTCGCTTTGTAAATAAACACATAGGCCTCTGTGTGAAGGTGACGCGGTTCGCTTGAGCCATGCATGCTTCAGAGCACCCCCACCTCTCCCGCCTCCATTGTGGGACGAACCAAAGCTTGACAAAGTAAATATGCCGACTACTCACACTTCAGCAGCGTGGACAAATATTTGAGTGATTGCAAATTCACACGCGTGCGTGTGTATGTGACGCGTGTGTAGCCTATACGTCTAGGCTATGAGTTTATGAATGCTATACCACATGACTGAAAATATATTGAATTCTTTACGTTTTGCTGTAAAAAAAAACCATTTTTGTTATTTATGTTTTTTTGTACTTTTTTTAGGATACTTTCCAGATGTCAACCTGAAGTGGCCCTATCTGTTTTATGCTTATACTGTTCTATTGATTATTTTCACTTCACTTGTTTTATAGGCTTATCATTTACACTAATTTGTTAATGTAGCATTGAGCAGGTTTTTGCCTCCGAACTGCAATCTTGAAATGGCTGGTTTGTTTTAGGCAAGTATCGCTGCCACGGTTGGTTTAAACCGGCATGACAAAGGCTGCAATATAGAAAAAAACATGTTTTTTCATGATGTTCCTTCTGAGCAAATAGAACTACGCAATACCGTCGTATTTGGCCTTGCAGAGGGTAAACCAACAAAAATAATAGTATTATGGACATTGACAACATAATTTGCCCTTCTGTCTTATAGGAAATAGGTTTTCACAGTTTCAATGTGGTTTTATATGTCAGATTAAGTTAATAAGGCTTCAAATAAAAATGTTTATCTGTTGGAATTGTTTTCTTGTAACTGTCAAACTTGTGTTGTTGAGATTTTTCTATAACGAGTATGAATTTCACTTGGCAATACATTTAACTAATTGCATAATGTCGGATAGACCTCTGCCGTGTCAATTTAAGAACGCTGCAACCCGATGTGTGATGTTTGTCACGCAGTGTGGAGGTCAACTAAAAATCAATGAGGGCTTATATTGGGGACATCAGCAGCAGAAAGATAAGTGATGAACTGAGGTAGGTAGCAGCTGACCTCCTGAGACATAAGCACACAGGACGGGCAAACCCGATGACACTGATGTCCAAATTGACTGACAGGTCAGCGAGTTCGGTGATTGGGGGAGATTAGGGTATATGTGCACTGTATGCACACATACATGCACATAGAGTCATACACATGCACATGCACATGCACACACACGCACACACACACACACTAGGGTACCTATACGACAGAGACTCCAAACCAGAGACGTAATTTGGATTAGAGTTGGTGATATAGTGCAGATGTAAAAATATTTGCTAAAGCCCTATGCACCAAGTCACATAACAGTGCTGATATATAACGCTGTCCCCCCACCACCACGTAGGCTACGAATTAAAATATGTTCAAGAGCTGAAGAGAGTTTAAACAGATATACGGCCCCATTAACCGCCTGTGGTTTGTTGGCGGTGGACTGTTCCCAATCCCTGCTGTAATCCGCAGGTACGACACATTTATATAATTGCTTATGAAAGCACTACGTGGCGTCAGATAGCAGATATACATAATGCTACTTTTTTTCTTTTGCCCATTGCGGTAAATAAACGGTAATTAGTAATTTCTTTCACACAATTATCAAATATAAAAAATCTACGTATTCTTCCATAACACAACATTGACAAGGAAACTCAACAAGCACCATTAGCATTATAATAGGCCTACTTACAATATAATATATATTTTTAAATTGACAGGCCTACATATTTAAAAACTGTTATGACTTTGCTGCATACAACTTGTCAAAGTATAGGCCTAATAATTGTCATTGTATAACCCTAACCCTGAATTATGAAGGTTGTGCTCATTGAACACGTTTTGTGTCAAGCCAGTGAAAAACAATTCATGGTTAGATCCACAGACTGCAGCCAAAGAGATGAAGACAAGTAAACTACTTTGAGAGAACCAACTGTAAAAAAACACAGTATTGATGAGACAGTCAATATACACACATTGCATTATAAAGTCAAGCCCAAATTGGTTGCTTGTCACACCAAAGTGTGATCCAAACATTTTCAAGTTAATGTAAGTCACAACTTCTGAAGAGGAGCCCTCAGAGAGGTTTGTTGTTAACAGGGTTGCTTTATCTGACATTTAACCTTTCTTGACTATTTTTGCCAAATCATAAATTTGCTGTGCATGTTGAAAAGCCTTAAATGAGAATCTAAAACTTGACATGATATAACTTATATATAACATGTTATAACATGTTATAACAAGTTATAACAAGTTATATCATGTGGCATTCATAAAAACACATGCAAATTAAGACAAATGTTCAGTAGAACAGTCTCTCTATTTTATAGATTATTGACCTGAACGGTCATTTCTGGGAAGGCCTGAGTTGATTGTCATATTACTTTAAGAGGGCTGCATCTGTAATTACCTAATAACAATACAATGTGCATCATGCTAACTTGGAAACACAGACCTTATAAGATTTTAGATCTGTGAACAAACAAATGCAGGGATTTACTGTAAGTACTATATGCTTTTGTACAAATGTTGACAGAGTCAATACATTACATTAGTACATATCGTCGTGAAGCCTAATCTCATGAGTGCAACAAGTGCAGTAGTATTTGACTAGGGTCAAACTACTATCAGTTGGTAGTACGATAATATTTTTCTGAAGATACTCAATTACTTAGTGCATACATAAAAAACACGAAAATACTGTAATAATTTAGAAACATAATTTTGAGTCAATTAACACTTATTAATCTTACTTTTACTTTACTTTTTTATTTTATTATTATATTTTATGAGGATATATTTTGGGATGATGTGACACTTTTAATGACACACTCAGTTTAGCCACAAAGCACATCAGAAAAAGTTGCAAATCAGTAAGAAAACACACTATGGAATTATGGGAAGTATTGACACTCGGGGAATGTGCATTTGCTTCTGGTTAACCTCACACATGTCCCTGTAATGTGTGAACATTGTGTTTGTTAATTATATGTGTGAGCCTGTCACTTTCTTCACAAGCTTTACCAGCTGCCCTCTTAGACAATGTGTTAAAGCGTTGGCACACTCCAATACACTTTGATCTCTCTGCCACCCAGGAGGCCCCGGAGATAAATAAACCCCAAGATACAGTGTACCCCTCTGAACTCACCAGTCTGCTATTATCTTATCTTTATAACAGTAGCTAAGGCTTGATGTCACCATGCATAACTATTAGCCTGCATGCTTTTAGTCACTATAGCTAAAGTCAGCACAAAGCAGAACATTATTTTGAGAAAAAAAGTGGTATGAATAAAGTATAGAGCTACATGAAAGAAAATCACAATATTTGTATTTGTGGTTAAAGAGGACACTCTTCAGTAAAATGTCAGATCTCTGCAGAGATTCGTTTACATTTACCGTAACATTTCCAGCATGCGTTCCTCAAATGTAGAATACATTAATTTGTCAATAGGTCATGCCTGTGAAATGTACAAACAAAAAAAATTATATATCAAGGAATATTGTGCTTTAACTAACTACAAAAAAAACATACTGCAGAATAATAACAAAGTACATGAAAACAAACCAGGACCCAAAAAGCAACCATGTATGTAACCCCTTCTCCCAGCATCTTGAAGGTACTGTAGCCTACAGACCTTTGAATCTTTATTTGATTGCTCATATTTCTGTAATTTAGCCCATATGAAATCACGGTAGAACCCTTGAAATTTTAAGGAGAACGGTTTTGTTCAAGCATACAACTAACTATTTTAATGTCAAAGTTCACTAACGAGATGTTGGTATTCCGCGCTGGAGTGATGAGAAGTTCCCTGGCACTGCTCACCCAATAATAGTGGTGAAGGATAGGATGCTCATGAGTTTATCCTTCTCAGATTTACATACAAACATAGCCTTACATATCTTGCAGTAGTTATTAACTGAGGGATTTTCTAATGATATATTAAGATAAAATACTATATTTGCGCATTATATTTAGAAATTGCATTGAAATGCAATGATTTATTGATTTATTGATTTAGAAATGATTTATTCATAAGGGACAAATAAAATGTCACTCTCTCCATTAGTGATGCTTTTTTAAGAGATCAGAGAGTGCCAGTACTGGATCATAATATAACAGACATGTGGGAGGAGAGTGGTGTAATGTCTCTGAAGTGATGGTCAGTTCTATGCTCATAAAATAGGTCTAATACAAACAGGTTACTCTGGGAATTCATGGGAAAGACACAGAGCGTAGAGATGCGCCTAACAAGGGCCTGGACAGACACGTATAGAGCCTGGACAAACACGGAGATCTGAGCAAATCCTGCCACTCAACATGTGAAAAACATTCCTGAGTGCACAGTAACAGTCTCAGGTTTCATTAGCAGGAGAACTGTATTGCTCACTGAGGCAGTAAACATATAGAGGAGCTCAAGAAAGCAAAACCACTCAACCACATCTTCCCCCTCCCCCTTCCCCCACCTTCCATATGACCAGAGGCACTCAGAGGAGGTGTGTGTGTGTGTGTGTGTGTGTGTGTGTGTGTGTGTGTGTGTGTGTGTGTGTGTGTGTGTGTGTGGTAGGTATGGGTGAAGGATATATGTAGAATACACAACACAAAACACTTTCTCGTTTTCTATTTATTTATTTGTTTATTTAACATGAAACATACTAAAGCATACAATGGCGTTAAGTGTGAAAATGACATTAAAGCAAATTAAAGCAACAGCAAGCCCGAATGTGTTTTCTTATCCTTGCATGGCACGTGCACATGCACACGTGTGTGATAGCATCGCAGCACATACAGGCCTTGTCATCCTGTTCTTTTCATCCTGTTCTTCTGTCATCTCCTATGTGTGCCTACAACCTCTCACATGGATTGGACTGTTGCATCACCCATAGTGGTTACAACGTCTGTCTGAGTTCAGTGCCAGGGCGCAGACTGTCCCCAGGCTGAGGCACACAGTTCTGAAGTGATTCAGCACCGCATCAAAAGGGTTTTGTAAATGCTTTCCCATGCGCTCGCGGTTGTTTTGGAAGGAAAGCAGTAGATTACTTTATGTGCTTCCCCTTGTCGTGCGTTATTGTTTGTGTGTGGGAGGTAAAGAGTGCAGAACCTGCTCTGTTATGAGCTCTGTTACTGGGACGAGATGCTCTTTGGATAGCAGCCAATTTATTGAGTTCAGAGAGGTCCGTGTGTACCCTGTTCTGAACTCTCACAACCTTAGAGCATGTGCATGTATGTGAATGTAAGTGGGTTTGTAAGTATGTGAGGGAGGTGGTGGAGTGGAAAGTGAACGCAGTAACTTGGACAGTTTGACCTTGCCTCTGCCAACAGTGTGGAAAACATTATTACCGTATACCCTTTTTCACAATCAGATTTAACATGATTAACTCTGATTGTGAAAAAGGGTATACGGTAATAATGTTTTCCACACTATTGGGTAAATATGTAGCCGATAAGAAACCACTGCCTTAATGTATTTCAATATGGCAAGAATGCAGGGCTTGGTTAGACAGGTGAAACACTATTTGTTTTTTATATACAGTAATGACAAAAGCCTAAACTAGATGGAATAAATGCATTCCAAAATGAATAAGGGAGGTTGCAAATCATGTAAGTTTGACTAATTAATTTGATTATCAAGTGTAAATATGGAAATACAGGGAAGTTTATTAGTAAATAGATAAGACAAAAATCATAGTTTTAAAATATTTACTAGCATATTTATTTATACAGTAAAATACAAATGTTGTATCTGTCCTTCTTGGTAAACTAATCATTAAATTTTAGAAAAAATACATTACTTTGTTATAAATGTTTTTTTTAATATATTTTCTTGTTGTACCCCGTCTGACTTGTTATGCAAAAAAAAAAAAAGAAGAAGTTCCTAAAATGATGTCTGCACCGCGATTAAATATTGTATTATGTATTTTTCACTCTGTGATGTTTGCGCTCAGAGGGCCGCTTTCTGAACACGTTGGGCAGATCTCAGTGGTCAATGAGGCCACAGAGAGGGACTGATATGACAGAGATGTTATTTCATGGATGGGGCCACTCATCTGATCTAAGCAATCCTGTTGGTCAGTCGGTAGGTTGGTTCTTTCTTTCTTTCTTTCTTTCTTTCTTTCTTTCTTTAAATGTAATTTTTCTGCTGTACTTCTTTCATCTTCATTATTACTCCCTGTATCAGGTCTAAAATAACTTACGGTCTCTCACATAAGGAGGGGGACTTTGTAACTGTGTCCTTTTTGAACATGAACAACAACAACCATGAAAACAGTCTAAGGGATTTCATCAGCACAGGCATCTTGACAACAATATTAAAAGCGATTTATTTGCAAAAGACCATTTTGACCCAAGCTGGTCTTTGGTAAACCTTTATTATCTCTGTTAAGGATCAAGCTACTCTGTAGACCTTTGTGACTGAAGTGTGAAAAGCCACTTGATTTAAACATAGACTTGATTACATCATGCATGGTGTTTTGCTGACTTCACCAGAGATACCAGAATAAATATGAAAATACTATAATATGTAATACCATTTGTGGCTGGGTGAATGATTATACATCATGGTTGAATAATTATTTTATTTACAAAAATAATGAAACTGCATTATTTTTTATTTTAATTGTTGGTGTTTTTTTGATGCCCTGTTCAAAGTTTTATGATGTCGTTAATTGTTAGACCTTGGTTGCAAAACATTTTATACATGGGCATGCAATGGTACAGTATCTTACATAAAATACAAAATTGGTTATCCAGGCTTTTTGCGGGACACCTGCAATGGTTTGGTGTGTTTATTTGTTTGACATCCAATGTGTGTTCCCTAATAAGGTTATGTGGAGGAAGTCAAGGCCCCATGGAGTGGCAGGTCCTGCACAGAAAAGATACCAGTCTGTTTATCATTAAAGGTTTGATCTGTCAACAAGACCTGATCAAATAACTCTTACACACTTTGGCAGTGTGTAAGCACTGTGTGTGTGTGTGTGTGTGTGTGCGGCGCGCGTGTGTGCACGCGTGTGTGTGTGTGTTTGAGTGTGAGCTTGTGTCTATGGGTAAATATGACAATAGCTGACTACTGGCGGCATGGTAGCTCTGTGGCTCAGCAATAGCCTACCAATGTGGTAGACTGTACCCTTTTTTGTGGAAAAATAATGAATTGTCATTCCTTGTGTTTGTGTGTGTCCTGCAGGAGCTCATCACAACACACAAAAACACATGCACGTTAGGTTAATATTCCTTTCATATGAATATGGTTATACAGTATAAATGGGTGTTTGTGACAGTATGAAAACAATTGCCTCTCTAGATTAAATATCACACAGTGTAAACATGTTTATTTAAAAGGGATTTTGCACTGTAAACTCTGATATGTTTGTCCCCTGGGCTGATTCAACACTGACACAGATTCAATATTGCCACCGTGTTTGGAGTTTTCACAAGTTTTGAACTTGAAGCCTTTGACGGGCAGAGAGAGCACACAAAGACATTGCCAAGTGTTATAACACTGATAGGAGTAACTTTACCCTTGGTTTCTCAACCACATTTGCTTTGGAAATCTGCCAGGTGTCATTCACCTGAAATGTGTGTGGAGATGAACTCAAAACAAGTGTCATGTGTTGGCTTTTAGGGTGTAAAGGGTGGTTTTAAAGATCAGGTGGATTAGGATATGTATTTGGAGATTATATGATGTGATTCTTCTGTTCACTGTAAATATGTGATTTTATTGATTATTTCATTGCATTGATAAATATACCACTAATGACAGGTATCCGAAGCACAGGAAAACCAAGTGTACAGTCTAACCAAGGTAAATAAAAAATATACTAAAATATGTACAGTGAAATGTACAATGATAATATGTCTGTTAATTTACAAGATACAAAATATTTTATAAATGTATGCTTTATTTTTTTATATAATATAATCCAATGATAATTGCCCGGAGGCTAATGAAACTGAATATGGAGAGGTTTTTTGTACTACTACAACTAGGCTATATCTTCCAAGAATGGGAAATATATGTGATTATTATGATGCGGTAGTTTTTAATGAAGGAGAAATCAAAATAATTCCTAACATCCCTAATTTGTATTAGGTCTAGTAAAAAAAAAATATTTACTGTATATTTAATGGGATTTACTAATTCTCACTAAATTATTACAATGTGATTTAGTCAACAAGAGGCTACTAATGTTTGTAGTTAACCTATTGTGCCTATTGTGTGTTAAAATGTTTTGAACTTCAATGCTAACTACAGTAGGTTTATCTGAGTTTTAAATTTGGCACCGCATGAAGAATAGTCATGTTGTAAATTTAAATATTTGGAAGGATCCTTGGGTGTTTGGTTGTGC
The DNA here is from genome assembly GCA_025399935.1 of Amblyopsis rosae. Lineage (NCBI taxonomy): Eukaryota > Metazoa > Chordata > Actinopteri > Percopsiformes > Amblyopsidae > Amblyopsis > Amblyopsis rosae. The sequence goes on from JAODTR010060596.1 coordinate 31,392, forward strand.
ACAGTTTCTGACAAATAATGATCCTCTGTGAAATATTTGCAACATAAATTGTGCTCTCTAGCGTTCAGACACAGCAATTGTCATACACATTTGTGATAATTATTTGAAAAATCTTCATTTTAATCTTGACTATAAAAATCTAGTTCATAAAGTAAAATGTCAATTATTCATCCCATGAGAAGGACACTGCTGACATTATTTGTATAAGATTTTTAGCATAATGTATTTGCCTAAGAGTTCTATGGTATTTGCACACACTTCACATTTATATTAAATGTTATATAGCTTTGTTATTTTTTGATTGATTAAAATAAAATATTATGTTCGGTTATTTTCTCTTTTTGAACATACGTTGAGTCCATTGTGTAGCTTTTTGCTGCCATCTACTGCACTGGAGGACAAACAAAACGGAACAAAAAAAAAACAAAAAAACGAAATTGGATTGATCGACGTCACGGATAGAGTGGTTTAAATTCCGTATCAGCCAATGATTATCAAGATTGCACCAGCCAACCAATCAAGGCCTCCGACATGGTTAAAGGTTTTAAAAAGAGGGACGTTTGAATCTAAACATTCAGCGTCTGTAGCGTTACGTTGCGACTCAACGAGTGTTATTTGGTGGGGTATTGGCTTCGATCATTTTGTTTTATGTGCTTCAACAAGGAACTAAGACTGTAGTAGTATAATCGACCAATGCGATATTACGTTCGGTTGGTTAGAAAAACTTACATTACAGCACAGGTACCTGTTGGTACTGGCCAGTTAACACCAGCTAACTTGAGCCGAATTGGCAACTTGTTGTATTTGGACAGGGATCGTGTGAAACAAGGTCATTCTTCAAGTAGATACTATACAGTAGATGTAAGTAACTATTTTCTATAAAAATCACATTTAGCAAGCAGTTAATCTAATTTCGAGCAGGCTATTCTATACCGTACTGTTGACAGGCCTACTGTACTAGCAGGCTAATTAAACCAGCTAACGTACGGTACTGATACACTGCCTAACATTAATTTACTTTTAGTCTTATTTGTGAAAGTTTACGTGCGGGGGGTCATTCTGTCAATGTGTGAAAATGCGACCTATATGCATTTAACACACATTGCCCCATTGAATGAGTAAAAAAAATGCAGTTCATTTAATCTGTCATTTAACCATAATTATAATATTAAGTAGACCTTTCATGCGATTTGGTTTGAATAAACTAACGTCCATTCATTTTATGTAGATGGATGGTCCCAGATTAAAATTGACTAAGGACATCAAACCACAAAGGCCTGAAGTGAAGGTAATGATTTGGCAATACAGTTATAACATTTAAAATTGCTTGATTCTGCAGTAATTTATACAAACATCTTTCATAGGTTATTCACAAATGTTTGCCTTTATAATTTAAGGACTACATAATTTATGACTACATGACAGTCGATATTGGAATTCAGCAAATCCTAAAAATCTAAAATTAACCGCTTCAATTTAAAATTGTTTTAATGTGTCTTATCTTTTTCTGTGATTGCAGACAAGCGGTGATGGTCCAAAGAGAATTCCTGTATCTTACACTCCTAAGGTTTTAGTGACCCCCACACAGAAAGTCCTCGGGGTATCAAATGGACCTCAGCGCATACAACGCCCTGCAAGCCATCAGAAGCCAGTATCCTGTGAATCTGCTATTATTAAAACTAAACGAGTTGAGAACCAGAATGTCAAACCTGCCATTCAGAATGCACATCCTGCATCACACTCCAAGCCCAGTAGTCAACTAAGCCACTTGAAGGCAAATATGCCTAAGACTAAACCAGATGTAGCCAAAACTGCAACAGAAGTATCAAAATGGGATAAGACACAAAGTATGAATACACACATTTCTTCTTCTCCTCCTCCCTTTTTTCCCCCCACTAACACCATTCACCTACATTATTTTTTCTATCAGGCAAACCTGCGAAGAAGGAATCCTCCACAGTCTCTGACTCAAAGTAAGTTTGTGCCTCTTTTCATGTTGGCAAACTTAGAAACCAGCTGTTTCATGACTACCCAAATGTCATCACACAGGAAGAGATGGAGTCTGGAGAACTTTGACATCGGCCGCCCCCTGGGAAAGGGTAAATTTGGCAATGTGTACTTGGCCCGAGAACGTCAGAGTATGTTCATCTTGGCCTTAAAGGTCCTTTTCAAGAAGCAATTGGAGAAGGCAGGTGTGGAGCACCAGCTGAGGAGAGAAGTGGAGATTCAGTCTCACCTCAGGTAACCTGCGAAGAGTTTAGCAACCTACAGTACACAAGTAATTTCCTCACATGGCTTTTAGGTTGCCTTACTTTTAAAGCCCTACAACACCCACATGTTTTGCAGTGATTGAATGTGAAGATAAATGGCCAACTTTAAAAGTGATGCATCTATTTGAAATGTAAATCTAGTAGCCTGAGCAGAAAATGGCAACACACCCTGTTTGTGATAATCAGGGCTCCTCTGTTCTTTGTTAATATAGCCGGCCCGGCTGGTGTGTGTTTGTGTGTGTCCCACTAAGCATTTGTGTTAGTCTGAGCTGCTGGTGTTCTTAGTGTGACATAAATTAGCAAAAAGTCTGCCTTTGCGAAAATCGTACAACATTTTAAACTGTTGTTTCTGGTTATTAATTTGGCTTCCGTATTAGTCAAGTAAAGCCACTTGTGTACTGTCCCCTGAAGGCATCCTAATATCCTTCGCCTCTACGGCTACTTCCACGACACCTCTCGCGTCTACCTCATTCTGGAGTTTGCACCCAAGGGTGAGCTGTACAGCGAGCTGCAGCGTTGTATGAACTTCAATGAGGAGAGAAGTGCCACGGTAAGACTGACTTTGATGTCAGAATGTTTCTTCTTAGTTTGGTACTGAATGTCCTGTTTGTAGACAATGTCACACCTCCTTTGCTGTTACCTTTTGGAGGATCTACATATAATTATTATACATACTTTTGAAACAAAACTTTAAAAAAAGGTTTTGTCACTGTACGTATTTGGATTAATTATATACATTTGTTTATTTTGTATTTACTGTACTCCTAGTATATCATGGAACTGGCAGATGCTCTGAACTACTGTCACTCCAAGAAAGTGATCCACAGGGACATCAAACCAGAGAATTTATTGCTGGGGGCCAATGGTGAACTGAAGATTGCTGATTTTGGCTGGTCTGTGCACACGCCCTCATCCAGGTATAAATACAAATGACTACTTATTGTGTGAAACAGAACAGTGTTTGCTGTGTGGAACACATTTAAAATTAACTTTCATTGTTTATCCTCCTCCCCCTGAAACTGGTCTCCATTTTACTTTTTTGTTTAAGGAGGTCTACCTTGTGCGGGACACTAGACTACCTTCCTCCAGAAATGATTGAAGGGAGGACCCATGACGAGAAGGTGGACCTGTGGAGCCTTGGGGTCCTCTGTTACGAGTTCCTGGTGGGCAGCCCTCCGTTTGAGACGAAAAGTCACGAGGAGACTTACCGCAAGATATCAAGGGTATGTGGATTTAGAATACACCACTTTTATGGCTGAGCTGGATAATGGTTTATAGAGATGACTAAATACCCCAGGCTTTCCTTGTTTTGTTTCTATTTTCTGTAGTGGGAATTAGGGCTGAACAATTTTGGGGAAAATATCTAATTGCAGTGATTCTGACAGAGATTGCGAGTCAAGATTTAAGTTAAATATACTGTAAGATTTTAAACATATATTGGAGCATTACCACATGATATGCCATCAACAATCTTTTGTGCTCTATATTCCAATGCAAAGATGAGAACATAAACGTATGAAATGCTTAAAGCATGGACTTATTGCATTTTCGGACAAGCTACACAGAGCACATTGGTCATTGTAGGGCTGCTCAAGCACACACACAAAAATAAATAAATAAACAAAGAAATACAGGTAAATAAACACAGCCTATTAATTGTTAGTGATATTAGTGATTTGCACTACATTTCTCATTGGGGGCTGAGCCCCCCTAAATGTCTGATCATAGAAACTCCTCTGAGTGCGCAGCCGGCCACACACTTCCAGTTAGTGTTGGGTACCGAACTTTGCACAGTGTACTGCAGAGTACCGATTTGAGGTAAAATCAATCTGTACCAGATTTCGGTACCTTGGAGTGCAGCAAATAAAAAGAGAAACACAAGCTAGATTACATCATCCCTGCACAATCTGCATCTTGTTCAATGTTAAACACAATCACAGCTACGGCGAGCCAAACACAATCACAGGTTTACCTTTTTTATGTACTTTACTCTCACTTACTTTTGCCGTTCATGGAGTCTCGAATTAACAGGGTCCCTGCGGATCCTTGAAGTCGCAAATTAGATTTTCTAAATTTAATGTCTGAAAATGTAAAGATTCTCTAAAATGTCTTATTTTTACTGGATGTGGTATTACATTTCGAGCAGTCTCAACAAATCCTGACATTAACTTGTTTGTTAATGAGTCTACTCTAAACCATGAAACGCTCATGTAAAATTTTACTTCGGACGTTTTGGTTTTAATAAGCACGTTAAACTTTTTGACCCAATGGCGTTCCATACTTTACGGGCTTCACTATGTTCATGTTCGTGCCACCTTTTTTCTTTTCATAAATAATTTTTGCGTCGGAGCCGGAGGCAACATTAGCTGAAATGGGGAAATGTCTGCTTTGTTTGTAGGTCTACAGTTCTACTTACCGTATCTTACGTGTGAGCCAAAGGCTGTAATAAGCAATGATCTAATAATGATCACTAATATACAGAACGTCTCTAAACTTTACCTTTGAACAATAGTTTAGATTGTCACCACAATTTGGGAAACAATTGCTTAGAATATTAGATGACCCACGGGAGACCTACACTGGGTTTAATTTATTTTTTACCAGAGGAAAGGGACGAAGAAATGCAAGCATGCACATTTCAGGTCAGTATTCAAGAAATGATTGCCTATGCGTCTGGGCTGATGGCGGCTGCTTTCATAGTCTGCTTTTTGCAGAGTCACGGTCCTGTTTGAAATAAACCCAGCCCACACACCATTACCCGATTTATAGCACTAATTTATTACCATCCGATACCATATTCGAAAGTATATGACCAACCCGTAAACACTGCGACCTGACCCTCAAATTGAACCAAACCGTGGATTTGGTGACCCGTTACACCCCTACAATGAGTTGTAAACCGAACGCTTGCTGCCTTGTTGGCGTTTATCCATTTCTCATCCCAGCACATAATCTTTCACAATAGTTTAATTAGTTACACATTGTTGTCTCAAGCCTATTATAGCCTACTCCAAAGTGCTGCTTGTTTGGGAGATTAATGACTACGGCTGGGTATCGATTGGGTTTTATTAGATTCCGGTGCCAAATAGATAATTTTAAAATGGTTCCTGTTCCTAATCTGCCGGAACTGGTTCTTCATTGCTATTTATTATTATTCAAATAATTGAGTCACATTAATTTGGTGACTGTTCCTAAGCCGCCAGCGCTGGTCACTTTTCATAGTAATTTTTTGACGATCCCTTAGCCGCAAGCGCTGGCATTTGTCATGTTTACACTTTTACAAGACAACGTCCGTTGAACAATATTTGTTGATAACTATAAGCTATTTAACTTTGACTTTTGAGATGAATTTATCCTTCAGATTAACAGTAGTTGGCCTATGCAAACAGATTTGCTCTGCATGTTTTTTATTTAAAAAAATATTAACATTCGAGTACTTCTTCCTTTGGCACTAAATAGAATGGACAACCACGCAGGTGTGAGTAATGTAGGTAGTTTACCCTGACTGTTTATACTGTAGTTATAGTCTCTACATTAAAAGAATAAAAAGGTAAGCGTGAATGTCTTTTGTGGTGCAAACATGCTGGCGCACCGGTATACATTACTGGTAAACATACAGGCATCGATTGATCTACACTCAAGGTTTTTTTTTTTTTTCAGTAAAGGTTCCAGTGATCCAGTCCAAGAAAATGCATATCTGGTCTTATTTTTCACCATGCTGTTCCTCCTTAGTATTAAATGTTCTGAAAAAATGCTTTGTTTACAACCGTACACGCATGCTGTAGGCTGTAGGCTACGCGGTATGTCTAAGTATCGGATAATTATACGGCTCTAAAACACATATTATACCATTATTATTTGAGCCTTTTACCCGTTTTAAAACTAAAACATGTACTATAGATTTAGTCAAGTGGCACTGAAATTAGCTTTTTAATTCGATCTTGTTGATACCAATCGTATAGGAACCGGGTCTCGGTACCCATCCTATTTAATGTCGTTGCTTCTAGCTCAGCAGAGCCATTCTTTCCACAAAACTCCCATTGTTTCCTTGCGTTTTACACATTTGTTGGTGGGCCTATGTGCTCTCCTTGGGGAATTTCTGATACTACTCTAGAAAAGCAACGCACTTATTTAGTTAGAATGACGTCAAACAAGGAGAACTGCATGAATATGAACAATGTAACATGATAAACAGATTTATTAATGATGGGTGGGTATGTATGTATGTTGGATATAAAAAGTCTACACACCCCTATTAAAATACCAGGTTTTTGTGATTTAAAAGAATGCATAAGTGTGCACACCCTCTCATAACTGGGGATGTGGGTGTGTTCAGAATTAGCCAGTCACATTCAAACTCATGTTGAATAGAAGTCATTACACACCTGCCGTCATTTAAAGTGACTCTGATTAATTACAAATAATTAAATCTTGGGTTTTGGAGCTGTGAATTGATTTTGGAAATTGGTGGTAATACCCAGCCCTAGTAATCAATATAGTTATTAATGCACTGAAGACAATGCATGAGTGTTTACATTAGCTGCCTTTTGTTATGCAGTAACAACTTAACTTGTGTTCACTGTTGTGACATAGGGCTCAGGTATGTTTTCTTGTATTGCAGGTTGAATATTCTTACCCTGATAAAGCCAATATTAGTGCAGGGGCAAGAGATTTAATTGGCAGGCTGCTTAAGCACAACCCTCTGCACAGATTACCCATCCAGGGAGTTCTCTGCCACCCCTGGGTAGAGCAGAATTCTGTCAAGAAGCCCACCACTCTATCGGCCAGCACTGAAGCCAACAAATGTTGTGACAAATGACTGTTTGCACTGCTTGACCCAATGCAATAGTCTAGACCTCTGGACTTAAGTTTGAACGCATTTTAAACTGGTTGTATCTGTTGCGCATGTGCCACTATGTTCACTGTGGGCTGTTCTTTCACATTGAACGGATATTGTGTCTGCATAATCTTGAGCCATTCATTTCTTCTCTTTCTTTTTTTTGGGAAATGTCAACGACTTCAGTGGAATTCTTATGCTTGTAAATATTTTGCTGTTTGTTCTCCAAATTATGAAAAATTGTATTGTCTCTACTTGTAGTAATAACTGTTGACGTCTGCTCTTTTTTGTTTTGTTTTTCTTTTTTTTTAAAATAAATTAAACATTGACCTAGCATTTCTGGTATTAAGCGTTGTAAAACTGGTTAAGGGTCACAATTGTGCTAAAGCATGGATGTGCACAAGCACGCTTGTATGTGGATTCATACTTTTGTCACAATGTTATCACATCAACTTTAGTTTGTAATTTGAAAGTAAATTACTTTGAGGCTACATTGTATTGATATTAAATAAAATTAGCTTATGTCCTGTCCATATTTTTCTACAGTGCAGGAATATTTAAATTTCAAATGGAAAGCAGGTGATTCCTCACTTGTAGTACTCATCATGACCACCAGAGGTTATCAGAGGCATAACATAACGCTGACATTAACTTAGTTGTATAAAAACGCTGTTATTTCTAATATATATATATATATATATATGTATGTATGTATGTATGTATGTATGTATATATATATGTATGTATGTGTATATATATATGTATATATATGTGTATATATATATATATATATATACATATACATATATATATATATATATATATGTGTATATGTATATGTATATATATATATATATATGTGTATATATATATGGCTTTACATTTTTATTTAATTTGTATGCACATCGTGAATATCATAAGCCT
>JAODTR010060597.1:0-11343 GCA_025399935.1 Amblyopsis rosae
GAAAGGGAGGTTTGGGGTCCCCTGCTGAAGCTGCTGCCCCCGCGACCCGACTCTGGATAAGCGGATGAAGATGGATGAATGGATGGATGGATGGATGGATGGATGGATGGATGGATGGATGGATGGATGGACGGATGGATGGACGGACTGTGCAGGTATATCTGTCGGCTGCAGCGGATGTAGCAACAACCACGCGTGGCTTAAGCGCAAATATGTGCCATTTCTATATTGTAAGAGCTCAGCGAGTGAAAGAGACAGCGGTGGGGAGATGGGGCTGACGAAAACTACACCCTATACTGGAAGTGCAATAAAAGCCTAGCCATTAAAAAGCAAACGAGTAATCGGCGGAAAATACGGACTAAAATTATTGGAGTAAAGATTGTGATTTTCCCAACAATGATATAAACTATAAAGCATAATTTAAGACTGTAGATGTTTTTCTATCGTCATACGATATATATTGCTTTATTGCACAGCCCTAATATGAAATAAAGACTGATGCCAAATCGTAGTGACTGGCGAAGGGGGGCCAGTGAGGTGGCCAGCGATTGTAATGGGGTGGCACTGGCCGCACTGGCCACCCCGGCCCCCCATTTAGCTCCGCCCCTGCTTGATAGCACCATAATCATGTGGACGCTTATTTGCATCCATACGCAGAAAATAAAAACTACCAAAAACCCACCGGCAGAGAACGGAGGGAGTGAAAGTTAATAAATGTTTTATTGTTGCCGAATTTCTAATGACAAACAATGGTCAAGACGATGTTATCTTGCCTGATGGTCCTAATGAATTAAGAAAAATGCCTTTAAACGAAGCCTCTGATCTCTTGTTGTTAATCCTCCAGGGAACAGAAGATCAGGGGAGGGCGTTTGTGTGGGGGGGTGATTATTCAACAAGAAAGTAGACTATGGTATGGTGTGCTGAGAAATGTGTAAGTGATATGTTAACTCTGGTGCTATCATCCATCTCCCTGTTTTTCATTGCTTGAAACCTATCTGGAACACGTGCGACGTGGTTTTAAACTAGTTTTTGTTTATTTTTTGACAGAAAGGTGAAACAAGGGATTCTATCTGGGTCAACTTGAAGTATGTGATTGGCAAAAGAACAGCACACATGATTGTGTGAGTGGTCCCATAAATAATACACACTACTTTATTTTAGAGTCGTAAATGTCACACTAAAGTGTGGCAATGTGACGGAGTCCGTCCCGCACGGAACGCGAACCCTGGCCACCCGTGTAGAGAGCGGACAAGACATGCTCAAACCCAATAGGCTCTAGTATACATGGCCAGAGCGCCCATGATGCGTCGGAGAGTGACAGGGACTTTGCATTTCGCCATTTCAACCGCTCACGCTTGGTTTGCTGACCGCTTGTGGGCGTGCCCTCTGTTTTCCTGTATACTATTATGGGACCCAAGTTCCAAAACAATGTGTGTGGTAGTCAACGGCGAGAATACCATTATTTTTTAGATCCCGTTTGCTTTGGGACACAAAGCACCCACATGATATTTGACTATTTTAAAAGACAATCCTATTTGTTGTGAAACTACAAATATATCTAACTTAAACAGCATTAGCCTACATGCCAGGTGCAAATCCCTTACTTTACAGGGCATGCCTATAGCAACAGTAACCAATCTAAAAAAACAAACCTGTTAGGTTCACCCTCCAGTCAGTGCCATCTGACCAGTGACACTGGCTCCTATCTGGAGTTGGTCACCAGCGGCTGCCCAGCGCTCCCTTGAGGGATGGGTTAAATGCAGAGGATGGATTACGCAACATGTGTGTGACAATAAAAGCACCTTTACCAAGGAGTGGGGCATTGAATTGTGGACTATAGTGGACTTGCCAATGCTGGTTGCCTCATGAAGCTTGTCAAAGTAAGCAAAAAAACAAATGTAGCTCGGGTTATTCTACATCGGACGTTTTTATGCACCCCCCCCCCTTGCCAGTTGGCATTTACATGATCTCATTCATCAGATAGAGCAGGACATGTTTGTGGGTTTTTGTACTTTTGTGGTTTGGTTGTGTTTTTGATCACTGGTTCTCAACTGGATGTTCAGCGCCTCTTGTGAAACTATGCTTACACATTCAAGCCTTCATGTTTGCAAAACATTGTAGCTGTTTGCATTCCGTGTGACTCAACATTCCACTCTCATTGGACAAATGTTTTCTTATGTGCAAAACATTGAGGTTTAATGGTTTAAAATACACAAATAACCGTGAATGTATGGTCCTTCATTTAAATCTGAATATTTTCTCCTATTTTAGTGCTTTGTTTAAAATTCTTTGCCATTTTGCCGTCTTTGCCACTTTCACTGCCAATACTTCCCAAATATGGCCAGACTATATTTACAAAGTGAATATGGCCTAGATCTAAGCACAGCTCATATGCATACATGTTAACATTGGTGGTCCCAGTTATTGGTTATTATGATTTAGGTCAGATCTGGACAGAATAGGCCCATTTATGCTTCTGCGTCAAGGCTGCGGTGTAGGCTGACGTGCACCTCTTCAAAAATGTAACTACGCTTCAGTCCATCCGTATCGATTGCATGCGCAGTCAGCGCGCACAGGTCCGTGCGGCCGGCGCAGAAGCATGACATGTTGAACCTACGCCGTAGCTGACGCCGTAGGCAAGACGTAAGCTTGACGCAGAAGCATGACATGTTGAACCTAGGCCGTAGCTGACGCTGTAGGCAAGACACTTGCTTGACGCAGAAGCATGACATGTTGAACCTACGCCGTAGCTGACGCCGTAGGCAAGACGTTAGCTCGACGCAGAAGCATAACATGTTGAACCTACGCCGTAGCTGACGCCGTAGGCAAGACGTAAGCTTGACGCAGAAGGATAACATGTGGAACCTACGCCGTAGGCAAGACGTTAGCTCGACGCAGAAGCATGAATGGGCCTTAAGGCCCTTGAGGCGGATGCAACCCGAGCTCTGCAGATTATGTGACTTTAATTACTGTGTTGCTTAACATTGATAAGAGCCCACCGCAATGATTTGGTTAGCATGTTTGCAAATAAACGGGGAACTTTCACATGATCAATTTTCTACAGCTTTGTTGGTGTTGTCAGTTGATTTAAATTTGAATGCATTTTCTTTTATTTAGCACAAACTAATTTTTAAATGAATGTTGAGAGAATGGCACCTCTGATGAATTTGGGGAAAGTGAAGAATTTAGCTCTGCCTTGGTCTAGATCAGGGCTGCCCAACTCCGGTCCTTGAGGTGCCCCTATCCTGCATGTTTCAGATGTCTCCCTGCTCCAACACACCTGACTCAAATCAATGCGCTTCTGCAGAGACTGATAACGAGCCATTCATTAGAATCAGGTGTGTTGGAGCAGGGAGACATCTAAAACATGCAGGGCGGTAGCTCTCCAGGACCAGGGTTGGGCACCCCTGTTCTAGATTGTGTGCTGGCTGTCAGTTGATAAGAGGGATGTTGATTCTCAGAGGAAGTAGGAGGAACTTCTTAAACTGAAACAGGAATATGTTCTCACCTTTCATATTACTCTGAATGTTGCAAATGAGTAACAAGCACACTGTATTTATACGCTTTCATTCATCCAACACCATCCACCTATTTAAAGTCCTGTGTATGTGGTGATGTCTAAATGTTTCACTTCCTCATCTCAAGCCCAATACTTCAGTGTGTGCATGTGTCGGCTGAGATTTAGTTGGTGTAATTATGAGACGTGTCTTCCGTTGTTGGGAGTGTAGCGTGCAGGGCTGTTGCGTGTGTAGCTCGTGCAGGCTTGTGTGCATAGTTTATTTATTGGCCACGCTGTTGTGTTCTTAAAGGATTTCCGGTTTGAACTCTGATCTGACTGGTGCTGTGGATCTGTCTCTGTAGGTAAATCTAAATCCTTTAGTTGGCTGGGTAATGCTGATTGAAATTCCATGCAGGTCCACTGAGTGTTTTACAATACAAAACATATTTATATTGAAAAAATCTTACTTTTATCCAAAGTGACTTTTTACTTTGATAATATGTTGGACTGGTAGCATTTTCATGAAGAGCATACAGTACAACATTATATTTCACATGAGTTGATCTGAGTACTTTGAATACTGTGGCTTTGGCTTGCATTCTTACATTCTTTACAATGTTGTGTGTTTCTATCCCCAGGTTCAAGAGGGAGGGATTAAAGGACTCTCGAATCACTAGCCCGGGCGATGGCGTGTCTTCGTTCAGGGGACTAGCGGCACGAGTCTAAACGCTGCCGTAGCCCAACGTGTTCACATCCCCCTCAGAGTGAGAGCGCCTCAAAAGCCCTTTCCCCTTTCATATCCTGCCACCTTAGTAGTCAAGATGGAAGGAGATGGCATCCCGGACGCGGGTGGTTGCTATTTTAACAGCTCGGTCTGGTACTTCTACAACAAGAGCGGCAAGCCTCTCAGCAAGGAATGGAAGCCCCGAGACTACGTGATCGTGAGTCTGGGCTTGCTGGTGTGCTTCATCGTGATCCTCTCCAACATGCTTGTGATCGCCGCTATCTTCATCAACCGACGCTTTCACTTCCCCATCTACTACCTGCTGGGTAACCTGGCTGCGGCCGACCTCTTCGCAGGTAAGAGAACTGTTTTGAAATGATGAATTTACTCCAAACTGGAGTCAAATGCAGTTTGTTAATGAGACTTTGAACCTGCAACACAACAGGTAAACATGTGCATATTGGCTGGATGGCTCGTTATCACCAACCGTTTGTTTAATGAATCATGTGATTTCTTGTGATTTGTTAAGCGGTATTAACAAAACCTTACAATCTTCAAGGAACAATAATTTAAAATATTTACCCCGGTGCCCTTATTTCTTATGAAAAACTAATTATTTCTAGAGAGTTCATTCACCTCTATTTATTCAGCCTGTTGAAACACGTGGGTTCATATTTATTTTATCTGTCTCAGATGTATTTCTCAAAATGTTGTCAACGTATCATTTTGAAAGTGTCGTTACCACTTTAAAAATATAATGATCAAATTGATTTCCAAGTACCCCCTGATCAATCTTAAACTACACCTAGGGGTACATGAATAACATTAATGTAGTTGATCAATTGATTAATACAGGATGTTGTTTGCTTAGCTTAGCAGTAGAGCACACACAGGACATGGCAACATATAATAATTGTACATGAATTCATGCATGATTTGTGCATTACTTCATGCATTAAAATATCATCAGGAATCATCAGGAAGTATATCATGCATGACCTCATGCATTTATTAAAGCTTTAAAGGATGAGTATGTGATTTGCTTCAGAAGCACATTTAGTAATATTTCTTGAAATTCTCTTTACACCCCGATAGCAATGACAAAATTAAATCCTCTGACAATACGGTTAGAAATATCCGTCATCTGTGAGAGTCGCAGGAATGTGAAAACTGCGCACAGTCATAAAGTTCGGACCGAACTCAGCGACTAGCTGGCCTAACTGTCTGTCAGCTTGAGCTACGTTCTTGCGCGTACTCTGCTTCATTGTGCACTATCGTGACCGCGGATTCTACCGAAGGCATACAGATGCTTAATGTTTGGTGTTGTTTTCTTACATGTTGAGCCATTTCTTATCATTATGCTGCTCCGGTGGACTCATCCTATTCATTGCGCGTTCACGTGTATTGGAGGCGTGGTTTAGGAAGGATGATTGAGGCAAGGAGCGATGCTTTTTTTCGATTGTAGCTTTCAAAATCTGGCTAAGTTACTGGTTTTTCCAAGATGACATACTCATCCTTTAAGTCAATGCTATTACTTAAAACACGCAGTTTTACCAGTTTATCACTTTGTCTAACAAAGGCTACAGGCAAACAGAGTTGGTACACTGAATGAAATAATTATTTGACTACAGTATATATCCCATATCCAGTATATACTATATATGGGGTATACAGTAGCCTATAGTGCTCGGGGTGACAGGAACATAAATGAAAACTAAATAGCCTAATACATAAAACATGACTGCATTTTTACGAATAATACACAACAGCTGGGCTCATCCGTCAAACAAAGCTTTGAGCCCTGAACTAGCTGATGCAGCAAATTAAGGTGTGGGTGAAAAATCAGTCACGGGCGTGTGCTCCAATAGAGCTGACGTAGGCAGAAAAAAAGATGGGGGGGGGGGGGGTAAACGGTGAAAGATGAAACAAAACGGCAACAGAAATAGTATAGAGTAGACCATATAAACAACAACACGCTTAAGCTCTGATTAGAATCTCATTTTCACACCATGTGAACGAGACATTTATGTTGTGACATTGTCCCCACCATCGCCTGCATGATCCTTTCCTCACCAAGCCTCAAGCACAGATAAACGTAGATAAACCAGCTGAATGTCTAAACTCCTATTGAAGAACCTCACACTGCAGTGACAGGTCTGATGAAACATTGTGTTACTACCAAAGGCTTTCAATTGTATAATACATTACCTCAGTGTATGTAAACAATACAATAATTATATATCAAATGTTTCGCAAGAAATTGACATTAGAATGTATTTCTTGGAAATTATTTGACAATATATTATAATCATTCGTCTAGGAGAGTCTGCTGGATTATACTATATTATATTATAAAATGTGAAACACAAAATGCAAAGCTTTCACATTTAAAGAATTGCTGGTAAAGTGCTTCATAAAAATGGTTAATTGCAGATTTCAACATGCTTATGCAAATGTCTTCAGAATTTGTATGACACAAATTATTTTTATGGCCCTTGGAGGCACAAAACCATTCCATTATTAAAGCAAACAACCTTGTCATTCTCAATAGGTGCTTTAGCATTTCAAACTCCAACAAAACAGTTGTGCGTCTGCAACAAGTCCGCATTTCTTCAGAACCTGATAGCTAGGGGTGTGTGTGTGTGTGTGTGTGTGTGTGTGTGTGCACGCGCATATGCGTGCCCCACATCAGCCCCTGACTTCAATATTACACGTTCCATTTAGCAGGGCACTTACATTGTTATTCCTCTGATGTTTTCACATTCCCCAAGTGGACTGTTTCTTTTAGTGAGATTAAGGTACCTGATCCCTGTATTCAGCTTTGAGCAATTGCAATGAAGACATCAGCGTATTGTCATTTACTCTACCGCCTGTTTTGTTTTCACAGCGCTGCAGGCATGCAGCTCTCCTACAGCAACATACGGTCTGTACCACCTGCCTGCACCCTGAACTGTTAACATGTGTTTCCCTGTTGAGAAACAGTCTCTTTTCACCACCTCTTCAGGAGCTCAGAGAAAAAGATGGGCTAGAGCAGGGGTCTCTTTAGCCTTTTTCCATTGAGACCAGTGTGCAGTGTCTTAGTTATAGTTTTGCAGATTTCCTCTAATTTCTAACATTTAATGAAGAAATCAGATAATTTATCAGTTGAAACAGAACTGGTACAGTTTTCAAATTGTCAAAACACAGTACAGTAAAGTCAGTTTGCAGTGGCAGTCGCAAGCGGCTGTGTTTTGGGAGGTGCTATAGTGGGACAAAATGTCGAATCGTCCCATTAATTTGTCATACCTGCAAACGTTTGCGTCCCAGGGGCATTTTTTTATTTTTATTTTTTTTTAACCAAAATCAATAATTCAGTTCAGATCTGTCAATCTTCACTGCCATGACTCCTAATTCAAGTTAACGAGGCAGGGATACGCATATACCACACAGCAACCACCCAAAATATATCCTTTTGGAAGGACATGTGTAATGCTCAATTTGCAATGCAATGTGTCTACAAACTGAGGTAAATAGCTGTGCCATCTGTCCATTACGATACACACAATGGTCAGCTCTGCAAGCTACCGTAATGTGCCATTGTCAGCAGAACGCCAGCAAACGACTGCCCACTGTGTCAGCCCCTGGGCACCAAGAGCGGTACTCTAGCTAGCTCACAAACCTGTGGGCTTGGCCCTGAGTGTTTGCGGCACTATTTGCCATTGGGGCATCTAATGAGCAAAGTGAGGCCCAGCCAAGCACTCACTGCCCACCGCATCATGGTAGAGTCTGGGCACACAGCCAGGGCTCAAACAAAGCGACTGGCTGTCATTGCAACCATGACGTACGTATGCATTGCTGTGGGCCACTCCGGTACATTTTGTTACTATCCTGTTAAAGGTAGGCAAGTAAATAGGTAAGAGTGAAGCATTAATAGTGTCTGTGGAAACATTTTGATATTTTAGTTTTATGCTTTCCTTTGGTGTATTAGCCTACAAGCAATTCTTCAAAACCTGTGATCGAGAGATGGATCAAGCAAACAACCCAGATTTAATCGGTGGGCAAGAGAGCCTTCCCTTCCACCTTATCTGTCAGTAATGACAGAACTGTCAGTACATCTGTCAACCGGGAAATACACCGGGGTGATTAATACACCTCCCCTCTGCTCTGTTGTCCTAACCCAATCACTAGTCCACCTACTCTCCGGTCCTCCATCTTAATATATGGTGTGCTACCTCCAGATACAGATAGAGCTGGCAGTGTGCATGCAGGGGCGAAAGGAGGATCATGGAAATAAGGACACATCAGGGTCAGTTACCAATGAAGCCCTCAAGACTACTGGCAAGCTGGTAGCAAAGAGAGGGGAAGAATGAAAACTTGGAAGACAAACTATAGCATAAATGATAGGAAGTGTTAGACGAAGGGGAAAACTCAAAGAAATCCGCGTCTCTCATCCCCCCCAGGGACGGAACCAATCCAAGAGGTGAGAGGGGTTGAAGAATGGTGTGGAAAATGTGATCATAGTTTCAATTTGAAGCTGTCAGGAGTAAATAAGGAGAATTCAGCTGCAGGCAATAGAGGGCAGGATTAGTGAACCTCACCTTCGCTCCATCGCACTGCTCATTTTATCCATTTCTATCAGAGGAAAAACGGGAGGGGTTTCATACACAAGTACACAAATATAGGCTATATATATATATATTTTTTTTTTGCATATTATATTCATTTCAAAAGGCTCATTTGGTCTGATGTGAGTTTTACATCCATTAGGGGTAGCATGCAGCATTTTATGTTTGAATATGCTGTACTTTCTGGTCATAAGGCACTCCAAATGATTAATAAAGCATTATGTTTAGAGTGGGCTTCTTAGAGAAATCACTCCCTAGAGCTTCTTAACAGAAACGTGTAAGAGATTTAAAGCATCCAGCAGGTGTCAGAGAGGATTATATGAGCTCGGTTGTGCCAACAGAGCAGAAAGGTAAAATGTCTCCTGGGAGCTTATTGAGCAGAAAAAGACCAACTAAAGAAGATAACCAACTCTCCGTGAAATTGTTTAGTCTGTGCACTTTGGAAGCAGGGTTTTGGACACTTAGGGCCCTATTTTACACCTGCTACGCAAGTGTCTCTGTTAGTTTCACACCGACGCAGTTCAGTTCAGTTTCTAATCCAGCGCCCACGTTGTGGCAAATGCACGTGCGCCCATCTAAGCATCTGTGGGCGTGTTGGTCTAAAACTGAGGTGTGGTCAGGCGCATTGTTGGCATATTTCTTGTGGCAGCGGAAAGCAATTGTGCAACTAGCCAACAAAAACATGGTTTAAAGTCAATGGTGCAGTATTTCATACATTTTACGGGCACATTATCAAGGTAGCCTAATACGCTGCTATAGGTGGGGCCCTGTGTCACACAGATGACCAACAAGGGAGAAGGATCTTTTTTTAAACACGCACAGGGAATGCAAAGCTAGCGAAATGCGAGGAGATATTTGGTGAATTTGACTAAATGTGTCTTATTTTACAAATTACTTGCAACAGCTGACTATACCTTGAAATAAGAACTAACTAAATGTACAAAACCTAGTTAGGTTTTGTAGTGGTCAATCAAGTGCAATATTGACAGATGCCTCAGGAGGATGTGTCCTGGTCCTAGGAAAAGTGGTTTTGAACATGCCCTACATGTATTTTTGCTTTTACTGCATTTAGGGCATTTTAAGACCATACCATAGGGCCCTTAGACGGGCTACTAAGATAGGTCACACATGATATAAGGGCTAAATGCAAAACCACATAGCCTACTGTATACCTAAAGTGTCACACATATGCAAGCATGCGTGCACACACACACTCCAGACAACTGGTGGAAAAGCTTCTGATACGGACTACTGTCACAATCTATGCCACATAGAGAAAATATATGTCTATCATAACTGGCCTGCCAGTTATAGCTTGTTTACATTTATTTTAAACAAGATGGCTCTAGACGTGTGTATCTAATGATGCTGTTTACATTAGCGGTGAACCAGTTTGCCTTATTTGTGGTGCAGTTGTGGTCATTATTAAAGAATATAACATAAGCACTATTAGTCTGTTTGGCCCTGGACAAACAGACACCCTGCTGTATAGGTTTACCATGTGCATGCTGTGTCACAATTATCTTAAGCAATGTTCCACTTATATACAAACACAGAGATTTTCTTTCCATGTTTGAAAAATGTACACTTGTAAACCAGATGCAAAATAGACTGCAGGCAAGACAGCAGAAAATGCTTATTTTTTATAGCTCGAAAATAATGTGATGAGTTCTCTCAGTCTCAAATTCATATTTCTAGTCTCTAGAAACAATTCTAGTCTGTAAGTCTGTCTGTGTGTCACTGTGTGTGTGTGTCTGCCTGCATTTGGCTAGTCAATTTCACGTATACTGTAAGCCTCCCACATCATATGCAGATGGAAGCAGTGGAAAGGGCAGTGGGAGGATTAGAAAGCTTTTGTTTACAGTATTGAGATTTCCTATGACCTAAGTGCTATATAGGAATGAACCTTGAAAATCCAATAAAATCCAGTAAGATGGACCCAAAGGAGGACATATCCCACAGCCCAGGTCTAACCAAAATTAGAGGTGTTATCAGTGGGTTATATTGTGCACTTTTAAGGGCGTGTTAGGCGAACACAGCCTTATACTGCTTTAGCTATAGATACTGTAGATTTGAGTGATTTTTACACGTGTGACTAGTTAAACCTGGAATAACTTGTGCCATATCTATTTGGAACACAACACAAAACGACTTTAGTGTTTAGACCAAATACTAAAAAAAGACATTCACACACGCACCATGTACAATGTGTGTTCATGCACACAAACACATTTCTGATTAGGACCGAAGGTAACAGTTAGCTAGCTGAAGTATCAGAGTACGCTAAATAATAGCATGTTCCTTCCTGTAGGCTTGTTACCGAGCCGGCCAGCTAAGACAACGTGGTAAGTTTAGTTAAGATGGGGACTGCTATGCTCAGTTTGGATAAATAACACTGCAGATACAGTACAGAGAGAGAGAGAGAGAGAGAGAGAGAGAGAGAGAGAGAAATTTGTTGAGCCTGGGAAGGGAAAGGAGGGGGGGGGGGGGGGGCAAGACAATGAGTAAAGAGATTA
>JAODTR010060608.1:0-16931 GCA_025399935.1 Amblyopsis rosae
CCTTGCTGAAGCTGCTGCCCCCGCGACCCGACTCCGGATAAGCGGATGAAGATGGATGGATGGATGGATGGATGATACCAAATTAAAGACAACAACAAAAAACATTCCTTCTCTTTCCTCCTCCTTAGATAATCATTTTATATTATTAAGCACTTTCTTAGTGTTTAGACTTCTACTGTAGCAATCATTTTTGGGAACTGAATGATAGTATTGTATGATATACTAATGTATAGTAAAATGTATAGCCAATTTAATGGTGACATGCTGCTGTCGTTAGCCATCGGAATGTTGGTTGCTTACGATAGCTGTTGCAACTGCTGGCAAATGTAAGTGACTTTTGTGATGTCATTCTTACGCTTGCAGGGAAAAGGCGTGAAAGCCAAGGAACACCATCCGAACCATGAAGGTTGGGGTGGCAGCATCATGTTGTAGAGTACATTGCTGCAGGAGATACTGGTGCACTTCACAAAATAGATGGCATCATGAGAAAGGAATATGGTGAATATTGAAGTTACATCACAAGACTTCGGGCCAGATGTTAAAGCTTGGTCACAAATAGGTCCTCTAAATAAACCAAAATGGTGCGTTAAGGACAAAAAAGTCAAGGTTTGGCCATTACAAAGCCCTGAGCTTGTGGGTAGCAAGAAGGTCTTACAATCCTGACTCATCTGGTTACACCAGTTCTGTCAGGAGGAATGGGTCAAAATTCCAGAAACTTATAGTGAGAAGCTTTTGGAAGGCTACCCAAAATGTTTGAACCAAGTGAAACAATTTCAAGGGCAATTTTACCAAAGAATAAGTGTATGCTAACTTCCAACTGGGTGATTAAATAAAAGCCCAAATACATATGATTTGTCTTATTCTGACATATAATTCTAACAAATTAAGTAGTGATCCTAAAAGGGAAACTATGATTAAATGTCTGGAATGGTGGAATACTGGGTTTGAATATATTTATTAGGCTAAGGTATACACTTCTGTCTTAGTATGTTGTTAAAGTAAACTGTATTTCACTGTATGTGATTTACTATTGGATTGGCAAGATTGTAATAACACGTTCCTCATCTTAAACTAACTTTTAACTAAATAATAAAAATATACGGTGTACTGTATGTATTTACAACTAATAATTGACTCAGGCCTGGGGTTCATTGGTGTTCATATTTGGTCGCATGGAACACAACATGCACAACTATGTTCCCTCAACTCCTTATTTCACTAATAAAAGACATGTCATCATGGTAAACACAAGATTGTTGATGGAGTTTTAACCACGTTAACAGCATGATAAGGACTAGAAAACATATTCTTTCAGGACCTTTGAGCTTAAGATAAACTCCCTGTGTAAACTTACATAAACATCCAGTGGTGAGGGTTATGTAAAAGCTCACCACAATGAGATGAATCTTATATCAGGATATAAATTACTGTGTTATCACCCAGTACAGGGTGGGAGATAAGGTGATTTTGCATATCAGGTTAATGTTAATGCACATCTTGTGTTTTGTGCATCTCCAAAGGTTGACTAAAATAAAAGTACTCGTACTCATAAAAGTACTTGTTTGATACTGTACATGTGTACCTGACCTGAGCACTTTGAATATTAATACAGTTGGGTTTTGGGCTACCACATATTCTATATTTGAATTTATACTGTGACCATGATGAAACCTGGAAAAGGTTTGACAGATATATCTGTCCATTTACATGTTTACTCTTCAACAGCCTACTACAAATGTAAACACAGATCTGTAAACTGAAATAAGATTAAATGAAGTTAAGCATGTTTAATATGCATCTTCACACAAGCTGCTGTGAGAAATTGACACCACTTCCATGTGATTCTTGAGTGCTAACACCCACTGAGAGAAAGGAGAGATACTGTATAGCACATAAAAATAAATGAGTGTAAGAAAGAATATCACCCATCAGACTGGATGCATTGCAATTACAAGAAAAATGTATTAGAAGTTATTCTAATAACTTAGAAGAATAGAATAGAAGAATAGAAGAATATGTATTTATTTAAAAGTGATATAGACAATATCACTTTAATCCTATATATATCATATATCAATATAAACTGAGAACAATTTTCTTAAATTAAAATAAATGGTTTCAAAAGTAAATATTCTAAATAGTAGTTGTGGCCTGCTCAATATATTACAATACTCAATACCCATCTCTCATATAATAACCTACAGTACTACATCACAGAGAAATGTAGGCTATATAGGACCCAAACATGTAATGCAGGCATGATCAACAATGAAATCAGATTAGATTAGATTTACAACAGTACTGAGTAATTGGTGTGATTATTTTGTGCAACTAAGTTAAAGACGAAAGAGCAATGCAATTAAATTGGCAAATTTAAATATAAAGCATATCAGCTGTGCCTTATGCTGGACAATGTATTTTGTCTGTAACAAAATGTCAATACCGATGCTGAGCGCAGTCACAATCTGTGATGTCACCTACCTTATAATGCACACTCACAGTCAAATTCAAAGCCACCACATCACTCCACATCTCTGTGAGCTGGAAAGGTGTCAGAGCAAAATGAGGAGATACGAGGAGGCAAAACACTCCCCAGCCACACGTCCTTGTTTGTCTCCCATCGGCACTGGCGCTGTCAAAAATCTACCCTCCAAAGCACTGCCATGTAGCACACTCTCCGGAAATGTCGTCATAGCAGTTTGGAGGATGGGGGGGGTTTGTTGTTGGGTGAGCCCCCCCCCCCCACACACACACACACACACACACACACACACACACACACTAACACACCCATGTTTTCAGCGAATAGAGAGCGCCGTCTGTTCTTTGACGAAGGACGCCCCCTAGAACTTGGAACCACCCGCCATATAATGCAGGGCTACTTATGGAAAAACGATCAACACCTTTAGGCCTATATATTTTATAATTAATCGTACAATAAGTGATTTTAACTCAAAGTGCAATAGGACAAATTTGGCCTTTACGTGCATGCATCAGCAATAGTGGATCCCTACTAATGAGCTGTTATAAAATCCAGGAAAAGCAAACAGGCAGCTGGACATGATCTACATTTTTCCATTCTGCCCGCTGCCTGTCAATTCGATCTACCAGCTAGACGCTGAAGTCTCCTGATTATGCTACGTCGCTCCAGTCCACTGACTGTTTCCTAATTTCTCCCTGCACTGTTGTCATTTGGCAAAAACGCGTGTTTCGTTCCACGCATGGCTCCTGGCCAGGAGCTATGCTGGATTCAGTGTCCAGGAACAAATTAACTGCCCTCGTGAAGGCCGATTCCGCGCAAACTCATACATACAAGGTATACAAGGTTGACAGACAGCTCTCCCTCCAACTATTCAAATGTTAAGCCGTTTTGATGAAGGGATGATATATTAGAATACGCCATTTTGCTCCACGACACAGATTAAATAGTGAATTTCTCTAAACCTTAGAAACTGAAAACTAAAGTCGGTTGAGGAGGAGGTTAATGTAGACTGTAAAGCCCTTTGAGACTGCAACGTGAATAAGGGCTATATAAATAAAATTGTCTTGACTTGAGGTCGTAGACAGATTAATCAATGTGGTGGCTGGTGAGAAGCACACATAGCCCTAGGCCTATTACAAAATAGGATAAGACCAGACCATGGACCAGACAAAGACATCGACTGTCTACAATAAATGTTGGCAGACAGTGTGTCTGGACGACAGTCGGTTTCACAATTAGAGATGTAAACTGTATAATTTCTAATGAATAATAAATTGCCTCACTGTCAATAGACTACATCTTCGACTAGTAGACGCACAAAGTAATTGTGTTGGCTCATTGCAATTTACGTCTTCTTCCAAGTCATCTAACCCCTATAATGGGCGCATTTATATAGCGCTTTTATCCAAAGCGCTTTACAGTATCCGCACACATAGCCGCACACACCACTAGGTCATATGCTTATTAATAGTCTTAGTTACTTTAATATAGCTTTCTATTTACAAACTATCCATATTCCACTAAGGCCTGCTTTAGCTACAATTGTCATAATACGATGTTAATAACGCTTAGTGACCACATGGTGGCGCCAAAATAGCATTTATAACTGTAAGACAGCGAAGCCAGCACGTGACTTCAGTAACACAAGCAGTGCCGATGCTGCCTTCTCTGTCGACACATTCCCAATATAGTAATATGTGTTTATATCCTTTAGAAAATACAGACAAGAAATAAATCCTTAATTAGAATCTGTATAAAACATAAATAGCCCGTAAACTATTTAGTTTTATTTTTCGAGGCTACCCTATTTTAACCAGAAGTATTGTAGCACAATACAGGTAGGCTGCAGTGAGGAAAAATCACTATTTTCACATAGATATATCATCACCATCAGACTCACACCAGAGCCGCTCATAACACTAGTAATTTAAAAGACATTATAGGAATGCCAAACAAGCTAATTTTGGCTAGTGCAGCATTATATTCCTGGTCAGAGCTTATCTAAGGGATGGGTGGAGCTCATGGCTGAGAACAGCCTTAGATGAACCCAAGATGAACAGCCATTGTCTCAGCACGTCTTAGTATTCAGCTCACACGCCGCTATCATCAGGGCCAAGACGAACATCAATTCAATATGGCTGCTGGCAGGGGGAGTTAACCAGGGCACATAATACTCCCAGCTCAATAGCTGGCTCATCTGCATAGGGAATGTTAATGAGTATTGGAACTCAGATGTGAACTGGATATTTGGCGTACAACTGGCCAGTGAGGGCATAGGGTGTGACCGTGATATTACTAAACAGTATAGCCTGCAATCCCTGACAGAGAAACATGTGTGACGCTCATAAGGCTATGATCGCAAATGCAGATCTTTGTGTGCATGTGTGGTGTTGGCCATGGAGACGTTGAGTAGTGTAACAGTCCTCTGTCACCACATGGATCAGGCTGGAGTTCAGGAGGCGTTACTGCTCCGTGGCTGCCCTCTCCATCTGCTCTGTTCTCATGTTTAGGATCTCTCTGGGCATATGACCAAACTGCAGCAGGACAGATAACTTAACAGTGCAGTATAGGGGAGTTTTTAGATCTTAGGATAAACCATTACTCTGTATCAGATTGTTATAGTGATGAGGGGATTTGTTTTTTATTGTTGACTGATGCTTAACCGTCATCATTTGTGTGGTATTATGTGGCAGTGATTGAAAATGTATTATATACAAAATACAAACTTATTTTATGATATAATTTTTTATTAATGAAAATACAATAAACACATTTTACCTCCAGTCGCTGTTCATTCCTGTGTGTTTTCTGGGAAACATTTCTAATAAATATGTGGCCCTCACAAAAGCAGACATATCTAATTGGTTGGTTGGTTGGTTGGTTGTGTGAGGTTTATGAGTGCACCTATCGCCCCCTGCTGTCTATCTGGTGTAGATTTGCTGCCCTTTAGGGAAGGCAGTAGGTTGTATAGTTATCTCATGATGGGGCAAAATCACTACCCTGAAACCACACAACCTACTACCTCACCCCATACGAACATCAGAGAAGTGTTTCTTGACATCCTTAGCAGGAAAATACATTACATATGTTTTTATAAAACAATACCAAACATTCTACTATTGATCTACAATATCAAATCAAACCTATGCATTATGAAATGTGTTGAGTATAGTATAAGACAATTGAAATCGATTTTCATTTTACAATGGTTCCTGTCTCTAGTCTAACATGATCCTATTTGTTTATGATTGCTATTTATTGACATGCTAATCGACTAACATCAGGAAGTGCTTCATCCACAATATAATGACCAATATTATAGCACAATAAACTGCGACAAAATATGTATACCTAGTAATTCTTCTGACATACAGTTTATAATTCACATTATTATTTGTAGTCAGAGGTTTTCACAATGAGTAGTCCCATACAGTAGGTTGTCCATCATGATATGGAGGTTATCCTTCACTCATCTACATCTTCAAGACTTCGTCGTTTGTATTTTAAGATGTATAAAAAGCCAATGTAGTGTGCATACTGTATGACACTAAAAGTTTAATTGTTTCCCCTTAAGTAAATACTGTATGCGTCCTCATATGTAAATGTTTCCTCATGTGTAAATCATATATTTTACTAAAAGCGAGCAACTAATAGGCAGGGATTCATATTCCTAATAGAACGAATAGTGGGGAGTGCAGGGGTATGTATACTGTACACAACCATAACATTCAGACATGGTTCCTGAATCTTTAAATTGTAGACAAACATGAATGTTTTATTGGGATCAATTATTTCCAAGCAGCTTGTCCAAAAGGAGAAGCAGCAAAACATAATAATTGATGAGAGGGAAAAACAACACCAACACAGCCACTCTGAACCTAGAAAACATACCCTACCTTTTGTGTGTCAACATAGTCATTTTGACGCAGCTTCTCCAAAAGCTCCAAAGCGGAATTGACGACATTACAGCCACTTCAGGAAAGACAGTAAGTTGTATAGTTATCTGACAGGAAGGGTATAACCCCTAAAACTATACAACCTACTACCTCACCCCAAAGGACAGTCTTGAACCAGAGTTCTCCCTGGTCCTTGTTCATGGAGGTAATCCTCTTTGACAGGCCTTGAATACAAAACAGTAGTTAAGATTCACGAGAACAGGAACACACTCTCCACAAACACCTCACCTGTGAAGGGGAATTCTCGGACTGTGGCACTGAGTTCTTGTTAGGGGCTGAGGGACATTTAAATGAAGACAGACAACACGTTATGTATCAAACAAATGCTTAAGCTTAGATATTTTCATATTCAAATGTGACATTGCCTGTGCATATAAACCAGATGTATGAATTAGCCTTTATGTCCTATATGTTTGGTTGTTTTAGGTTCATACACAGTTTGAGATCTGAATCAGGCCAAATCTATTCTGTTGAACAATAATTCATATAATAAATGCATGAAAAACATCAGAGAAAAAAACTAAGAAACAATGGATACAAGTTGTACATGTTGGGGCAGGAAGACGAGGGTTAGCTGTGGAGCATGTTGTGAGAATGAACCAGCTCATTTCCTGGCCCCATGTGCAGAGCAGAGGGCCACAGCTGTTTCTCACCTGGTCCTTGACACACGGCCACAGAAGGATACATGGGTAACCTCCATCTGAAAGCCCCACAAGGCAGAATCTGCTACTTCTGCAACAAAGACAGGGCAGACATACAGTATTCAGAACATGATCTCTTATGGATGTACCTTCTGTGAGACCAATGCAGAGAGCCCAGATGTTAAAAACCTGTTAAAAGTGCTTAGCCTATTCTGCTATAAAGAGACATATTAGGGGAATTTTTGTATGTCACACCCACACATTGATACAGTATCTTTCTATCTATGGGGCAGCAATGCACAACCCAAAACAGGAATGTAGATTTTCAGATAGTTTAAGAGGCCATGTTGTGTCTCCTAAGTTATGCATGTTGAATAATCTATGATCAACTGCCTTATTTACAGCAGGAACACTACACTGGATGGCTGAATGGTAAGGATGCATGACAGTTGTTAGACACTCACAAAAACAAAGCAGGCAGTTTATGGGTGAGAAGTGCACACACACATTTACAGCATGTATAGAAATACATGCAAGGAACAATTTGGCTTGTGGCCTCATGTAGTCCAACTTGGTGGATTTGCTGCCACTTTGAAGTGAGATAAATCTTTTTTTAAAACCAAATCTCATCAAATCAGATCTTTGCAAAGCAATATACAATGGATATAACCTGCATGCATGCATGTATATATATATAGTGTCTCTGACATAGCTGCTGTGAACCAATAATAAAATATTATAATAATAAAACATTATTTAATAATAAATAATAAAAATTGTGAGTTTATCGAATAAGTAATTTCCTAAGCAAATACAGAG
This sequence comes from Amblyopsis rosae, assembly GCA_025399935.1. Classification (NCBI taxonomy): domain Eukaryota; kingdom Metazoa; phylum Chordata; class Actinopteri; order Percopsiformes; family Amblyopsidae; genus Amblyopsis; species Amblyopsis rosae. The sequence continues at coordinate 7,899 of JAODTR010060608.1, forward strand.
ATTATTTGGAAATGTTATATGTTAGAAAAACATTCCTGTTAACATGTGTAAAGAAACACTGTTAACTATAGTATTGAATTGTGGAGTTAGACCGTTGATATTATAATATTATGTACTGTACACACACACTTTATGCACTCACCATATGCGAGAACATTAAGACTGACCACATGGTGGCAGTATAACTGGCCCATAGAACAGTATATCTCAAAGTTGTAATATTACAACATAAAACCATTAACAGCAGCAAACCACTGTTATGTTACATAACAGTGGTGTAATAGTGGTGTAACATAGTGGTGTAATTGTGTCCTGAGCTGAGAATGACATCACACTCCTATGTATCCAAGATCCTGTACTTTGTTTTCATAGCAAGGTCGGCCACACGTGCATGTTATTGCATGTGTGTGCATGTGTGTGGGTGTGTGTGTGTGCGCACGTAGCCCACAGAGCATTTGCTTTGGTCTGAGATGCTGGTGCTGTAGTGTGACATCTAGTGGCATAAAGTCATGTTTACTCACTTTAAGTTGGTATTGTTCAGTTTAACAACATATATAAAAAATGACATATTTCATCATTAAAATGATAATCTCCAATGCAGTTGCAGCAGTTTTAGTGTCAATGTAAAATTCTATAAAACAGATTATTACCCATTTGACACACTACTACAACTACAATGTTTATTTTAGATACATTCCATACAAGAAGCTGTCTGCACTTACCACATAATTTCTGTGCTAAATTAGTGTGGGCCCCAGATTTCACGAGGAAAGTTCAAAGGGCACCATCCTCATATTGCTTACTGGACACACTACAGTTAGTCTAACAGATTAAATAGCTGCGGGGTTGCACACGCACATACAACTGACCTGTTGCTTTCAAGTGGAGCCAACAGATATCATCTAATGACAGGCAAATATTCACACTTTAACCCACACACACTCTATGGAGGACAGACGCACAAGAGACACAAATGCACACACAACCATTTGACATGGTTACGTAATGCAATCTAAAAACACCTCATTCAGTCCGGGCTGGTACACCTGGTAATCCAACCTGCTTAAACGCATGCTACCTCAGCAACCACAGCTCCACTTAAACTAGAGCATCTGTAACTGATCGGCCTGTCTACCCTGTTTCTGCATTACAGAGGGAATGGAGGCTTGCTCTCTGCACCTTCACCGCTCATAATGTCACACCTACACACACGCGCACATGCAAATGGGTTTTGTACACTTGCCAGTATGCACAAAGTGCAAGTTCACATATCCCACACACACACACACTCTGAAACAGAGATCTGTTTAGGGGAAACAAGGCTAACCACCAATGTTGTTTACCGCGTCACACATTCACACAGTTCACAGAGAAAAGGGGGCAAAATATCTCTGCTGGAAGAGCAGCTTTAATTCAATCGTGCCTCAGTTAAAGCGCTACGCTGTCTATAAATCAATAAAGGAGCAGAATTTCACTGGAGTGCTCGTAAGACGGAGCTGAGCGGCGTAACATGATCGGAGCAGGCTCGCGGCCAGTGCGAAAGGCAGGATCCTTACACTTACACAGTGCACATCCATGCTCAATTAAATATAACATTTGTCCAGCGTACCGTATACAATGTATGTGCTAAAACCCACCCCGTGATCATCTGATCCAGAGTTGTTTGGCTTCAGGCAGAATATTTTCATAAAAGATGGGTGAATTCAGATGCATATTTTCTAACCACATGTATCCCCATGTGTTTGACACTAACGGTTTACATGTGTGCTCCTTAGGGTGAGGGTTGTGTGAATATTAGTCCCTATATGCTTGTTAACGCACGTGTTTATACAAGCATTCCTCTGTCACATGTGGTGAGAGACACAACAACACCGGGGCTTGAGTAGGAAGAGGCCAATCTTCAAGCGGAAATACAGTGGGGACATAGTGCAGCGACGTGTAAAGTGAGAGGCCAGCGCGGTGAACCCAACATGGAGGATACAATCACACCGCTGCTAGCGCTCACACTCAAACTGCACCCATATAGCATGCAGTGCATACTGCATTGCATCAGCACACAGACACATTGTGTTTGAAGGCAGAGGTGCAGCCGCTAAGGTTTGCCCTCCAACCCCTCGCAGTTACAACCCCCCCCCCCCGGCCTCCCCAGGGCTAGCAGGGCAGGCATGGCCCATCTATTTATAGCCAGGGGAGGCCCTAGACGGGGTTAAGGGGGGCAAAACAGAGACTGCATGTGCAGGTCTTGTTACACATGGCTGGGGGGGTGACTAAGGGTGACTGGGGGTACATTCTGCTCAAAGTCAGACAGGCTGACCTCTCCAGCACCATCAGCCCGGGGCAAATATAGTGTGTGTGTGTGTGTGTGTGTGTGGGTGGGTGGGGGGTGGTGTTCACAGGCAGAAAGACTGACCTGGATGCATACCTTGATGATATCAAGCATACACATGCGCGCACGCACACGCACACACACACACACACACGTACTGTACACAGACCTATCCAGAGAGCCAGCAACTTGGCAGGTGGTGTAGCATCTTTAGAAGTAAAGGATGATCCCATTTGATGTATTGACAGCACACACAACAGGGGGTTGCCCAGACCACCCCTGGCAGCTGCCTCTCACCCCACACACGTATGTGTCTGCAGACACGTGCACCTGCTCCACACACACTAAAGCAGCACAGAGCAGCACAGAGGGCTCCACTGTCACAGTGAGATTGTGCCTGGATGGTCATGTGTTGTTCTGGTCCCATTTTAATACAAAGCTGAATTGCCTATTAGTAACCATGGACAATGCAACCAACAGCCTCAACATGATGATCGACAGCTGTTTTAAAGGAGCCATGGCTGTAGTTATATTCTAAAGCGCCAATCAAGCCAAATGTCATCTGTATAATATCAATACAGCAAGTAGAAGTTGCCACTTTCTTTGATGTTACGAGGTAGTTAGTGTCAGTGATACTGGAGAAAGCTTGTTGATACAGTACTAATAAAACACCTCTCCCTTCAATGCAATAGGGCCATGCATTACACAGGCTAGGATAGTGTTGTGCACCTCTATGATTGTGTTCTTATTCACGGAGCCTGGGCTGTGTAGAAACCCCGGCTTTATTTCACAGTGCATACAGAATGGACAGCTAGCGGACAATAAATAAAGTCTATTAGCTTAAGTCGATATTTTGACAACTACAAAAATTAAATAGTAAGTGACCAATTTGAAAAGTGAGCCATTTTAAATCAAACAGCGAATGAATATGACTTGTGGTGGACTGAACACTACTGTTGGAGAGAAAACACATACAGTATGACATACAGTATGACATTGTCCAGGGATGTTACTGCAGGTAGCAGATTATAATGTACAAACTATCAATACTGTAAATTGATGAATAGGAAGTGGGCTGAATCATATAACGGAGCAACCTGTGATGCCTGAGTAACACCTTGTGATTTTAAGGATTTGATATGATGTGAAAATACACAAATGTGTATTTATCACATGGGTGATACGTCACCCATGTGATATAGCAAGTCAACATTTATGCCAAAGAAGAATGAGAACAATTAACCCTTGATACTTGAGGAAGTGCCCATTTTGTATGGGTGTTAGTTTGTACATGGAGCGGAACCTTCACGAAAAATAATAAAAGTGTATACAGTACTTTCTGAAATATTTTCCGTTTGACTATTGCACTTATGAGTGGACTACAACAATTGCATACAACACTAAATTGCCGCAGAATATTAATGCTTATAAATAATTTTAAGTTATTTCCCTTGATATTATTTCACTTATTTGCTTGGCCTAGTAAAGTAAGTAGGCTGGGGTTGCTGCTGACTATTATTTTAGATTTTACAATTGCGGGAATAACTTCAAACCTTAATAGGAAACCGTTTATAGCTTTTAGTTTTAAAGAGCACACTGGTTTCAGCAGTTGCCACTCACCACACTTGATAATAGCAACTTGTCTTATAACCAGCCTCATGTTATCAGCCAATAGCAAACCTCTATGGCCTGCATCTCACCACTGTACTGTACCACTGCCATTTATTCATTTGGGGACTGGCTGTAATGTTTCATGTTTGAGATGCTAGTGGAAGCTATGGGGCAGTTGAAGCTAGTGGCTGCTGGTGACCTGGAGGCCCCCTGTCCATTAGATCGCCACAGTCCCAACACGTCTGCCTATCCATCTTGGCTCTTGCTTGCTGCCCGTTTCACCTCGGCCAGTGCCCCTGTTGAGCTTCATCTGTCGCCAGCTATACTTAGAGGGTGCGACACATAGCGTTCTGCATGAATATGAAGTTCAGCTGACAGACAGACAGAGTGAGCAGACAGAACTGTACACCCTGTAACCTTGAAGAGCTTGTTAGAGCTTGTTAGCCCAGGCCTGTCTGTATTGGCCAGAGCCTGTGAGCTACAGCCGTTAGCAGCTAGCTGAAAGGTCTGCCTTTAAATATCATGCAGAAGACAGCCACCGCTAGTGACACATAGCTTAATGTAACAGTCATAAGCTGCAGTGCTTATTACATCAGGCCTGTTGCCATGGTGAATGTGTAACATAAGACTGAAAGATGTGGTTATACAATTTTGTGGCTTATATAAGCACAATGTGTGATATTCAGTGGATTTGGTCCTCTTGTTCCAATGTTCCAACAACCCTGACTATTTGTATTAGTGCTTGTGTTGTACTCTAACTGGTGTGTGTGTGTGTGTGTGTGTGTGTGTGTGTGTGTGTGTGTGCGTGCGTGCGCATGTGGCGGTGCAAGTGAGACAGCCAGGGTGTGATTTTACCATGTCGTGTGACCATCTGCTCTATATAACCATAAACAAATGCAGGCAGGCCCCACAGAGGCCAAGATCACAGTATCAGTTCCAAGCGGTATGAGCTTGGTAAATGTATTCATGCTTCGGTCTCTGGGTAGATGCTACAGTATAGAGGCACTGTATGCCCAAGAAATGGAGCAGTTACGCAACATCATTCATAATTAATCCCACAAACACAATATGTAGGTTGTGGCCCTATACGCAAACACATGGCCAGATTAGAGAAACGCAGAGCCAACGGAAAAGGAGGGCAGGCTGAACTGTGGACAAGATCACTATCTGTTGTTGTCAAGGCCACCAGTCTGTATGTAGTCAACATGTCCGTTAGTCACAATGAGTAGATGATTCAGCATTGCAAGTTTTTGATTTTAGAAAAATCTTTGTCAACATAATTTACAAAAAGCACAAAATATGTACAGTATATTCTATGTAGCCAGTGACATACGGTATACGGTATGTATTTTACTGTTGTATGTTGCCTGATGTATGATGTATACTGTTGTTGGTAAGTGATGTTAAACATTTTATCAGCATTAGGTCCAAAAGCGAGCCTCTGTCATGATATAGGGATATTACAGTTTTGGCTAACTTACACATGTGAGTGTGCCATTAATGCAGATTGAGTATATACACACATTTTGGAGCAACATATGCTGTTGTACAGATGTGTTTTTTTCCAGGAACATGCCTGCATTGTCCAGACAATGCAGATAGCATTGACTGCAAAAGCAGTAGGTGCTTGGGAGTGAGGGTGCTAGATTTGCTTGTCTGCGGTCCTGACCTGTTGCTGATTGAGAAATAGTGGTGAAGCAACGAAGGTCCAGTACAATTGTGCACTTACAAAGATGCAAAATATGAAATTACAGTTGATAAACTTCACAAATGGGTGTCTTCAGTGCCCAATGCGTGTAAGTAAAAGAAAAATGATTATGTTATACAGTGGTAAACACAACTGGCCCAACATATTTGGTGTGTGTTGGAATCAGATGTTAAATGGCTGTATATTTTCGCAAACATAAAACAAACATACAAAATGTAATGTTGCGGTGTTGTTTCCAATATAGTACACAGTGAATGGGATTTACAAATTAACTTAATTTTGTATTTATAAGCATTTTACATACATTTTATGAATTGAGGTTTGTACAATGTACATTATGACAGTATACATGTAGATTCATTTGCATGATGGTTCTGTTTGTTTTTAACAGAAATATTTAGGAAACGTAACATTAATAATTCTTCCATGAGAAGGAATTTTAGAAAGACATAATTTATATGTGAGGTGCTGGTTTTACTGTAGATGTTGTCCAACAAGTACTCATATGAAAATAGAAACTGCACCAACTACCACACCTTCACACAAAGTCTCAAGGCCTGGCTTTTGAAAAAGTCACATTTGAACATTTCTAATTTACACTACATAATTTACACTACACTGACTCACTCGCTATCTTATGCCATGTTCTTTGCCCATTAACAGGCCAGCTTTGCATGGCTTGTACAAATGTATAATTCTCATTTAAAAAATTTCAGAATATATTTCCTAAGGACTGTCGTTGAAAATTAGCTAGCTGGCCAACAGTAGCACATAAATGACACAATCACAATAAAAAATATACGGAAATTAAATTAACCACAGGTTTTGACAATGTCCATCCACACTGTCACTTGTGAGGAGAAAAAATTGTGAGTTTATCGAATGAGTAATTTCATAATCAAATACAGAGGTTATTTGGAAATGTTATGTTAGAAAACCATTCCTGTTAACATGTGTAAAGAAACACTGAACGATAATATTGAATTGTGGAGTTAGACCGTTAAACTGTATCAAGTATACAGCCTATTTCCATAACTAAATAACCTTACTGTCCTTTAACAGCCTACAGTCTGATAGCTATATCTTCATTGCCGAAATGGACACACAATGTGGTTCAGAGTCAATGAACATTATGTGAAAGCTACTGCTTAAGTAGCCTAGCCCAACTCTGCTCAAATCAAATCCAAATTGGCATTCTCATTTTCAAATCAGCATCCATATAATCTAACAGTCTTTATGTAGTCCAATCTTCTTTCCAAAAAAATATATAAACAACATTTCCTGACTAAATCCATTACAACAAACTGTAGGCTACAGTAGTAGCCTTGCGAGAAAACGATGGTCTCGTAAGCTTCAGTTTAATGTCTGGAAAGCCTAGGAATCATTGCAAATGTGTCCGAGTAGCAACTGAACTTAACAATCAGCGTCAATTTTATAGATATACGGGCGTGGTTTAGGTGTGCGGCGTGGTTTGTTTGTCGACAGCAAAAATTATCAGATGATACATCCAATCAACTGGAAAGTATTTTGCCTGCCCTTTGCAAACAGGTTTGATGCAAGGTTTCCTAGATGAACTTGTGAATAACATCTGGCATGTTAGTAGATAACTTGACAACTTGTTTTTATCAAATTTTGTATTTTACTTCATTTGACATGGTTGTTTGTTGTATTATTTATCTATTATCTTTTAAACTACAATAGAAGTTATGCTATTGTACCAACATCAACATTTTAATGTTTCTGTTGTACTTTACAGTATATTGTAAATACTGTATATTAAAAACACGTGATTTGTGTGTAACATAAACATGTTAGAAATTAGAATTCAAACACTGTTCACATTCCTGATATTAGGGGCATAGGGTGGTCTGTACTTGCGTCAGGGATAGGTACATTTGCAGGGGTTAGAGCAAGCTTGTGTTATGAGAGGAGGTGGAGCGGTATGCTTCTGAGTCGGGTGGTGAGGTGTCTGGATGGGGTTAAAATGAGGCAGAGGAGGGGGATGGGGGGGCAGCGTTTGCAGCTGCGGGCCCTGCCAGCATATTTTGCGCCAGTGGAAAAGAACAGTTCATGGCATGCACCCAAGGTCAGCTCTTTGACAGGAGAAACTAGACAGCGTCCAGAGGCGCAGAGAAGCTGCTTGTTTGTAAGCAGTCAGTCAGCAACAATAAAAAAGATCTCCCCCGTATAAGAGTACCCCAAACCTCATAAGATGCAGTAGGGTTACTTTATGTTGCCCTCAACTGCCACATGCTCTTTACTTCAGTCCTCCCTCTCTTGTCTATTTTGTCTTCTTATCCCTCACTGACTACACCCGCTTACTCTTTGCTCTTTTTCTATCGGCCCCTCTTGCCATGCTACCTGTCCACTTGGCAGAGAAGCACAAAATGGCGGCCAGGAGCTCAAAGCTGTAGGGCAGAAAGTGGAGGCCATTTTGTACATGCTCCAGGCATAGAATGGAAAAAAAAGGAGTGGAGGCAAACCTAATTTGAGTGTTTTGTGTCTAAACATAAAGAGTTGTGCATTAATAGGTCCACTTGACCCGTCAAGCCGTAATACGTTTTCATTTCAGATGTTTCATGTAATGAAGGAATCTACTGTTACCCTGAAAATATGATAAGAATAACAAGAAATACAATAAAATTCACAACACATATGAAATATCGATTATGATAACTTCTCTTCAGTAGGCTATAACAAAAATGTTATTTGCATACATAGTATATGTAATGTATACTATATACAGTGTTTCTCCTAGGATGGAGTTGTAGGTGAAGGTTTTTTTTCGTGTGCGCTCGCTAAACGCATACTGCAAACATGGGGGACCCTTAAAATATTATGTTTAAAAATATGAAAATATTGTTTTATTGAAAACATTTTAATTAATACAAATGGATGTAAAGCCTAAATTTAAAAGATATCTAAAGCTCACAGTATCAATTAGATCACAGGCAAATTATTTTGTCAACATCTGGGGAGACCAAATCTGTTAGGGGGGCGGGGGTCTGGGGGTACCCCCACCCCCCAGAAACTCTTAAAAATTGGAAAAACTATTTCCTTCCATTAGCCTACAGCAGGCCTCGAAATGCATTCACCTTTTGTATTTTACTTTTTATTATAAGCTGCTATGTTATGAATATATATATTGTGCATATGTCTGGTTGACTTGTTTTTTTAAATAACAGAGGAGACATGATTTGGCCTACACGTGTTTGATAAAATAATATCTGCAGTTTGCTCAATATTGTGATGTATGGTCATTGGTTACATGGCTACTGTATAGCCTAGATTTCTTTCCCACATATACATATACGGCCCCCCTGATCTAAACCCGAGCGGACGTTTGTTGTTAGACTTCTGTGCTAGTCATGGACTGTCTATAACAAAC
>JAODTR010060618.1:0-16929 GCA_025399935.1 Amblyopsis rosae
GTAGATGTTTTAGGCCCTCTTCCGAGATCCGAGAGGGGTAACAAATATGTCCTGGTGGCTATTGACTATTTCACCAAATGGCCTGAAGCCTATGCCATACCAGACCAGGAAGCAGAAACTGTCGTAGACGCACTCATTGGTGGGATGTTCAGTCGCTTTGGAATGCCATCCGTCCTGCATTCTGACCAGGGCAGGAACTTTGAAGCAAAGGTCTTTTCAGAAATTTGCCAGAGGCTAGGAATCCACAAAACACGCACAACCCCACTTCACCCTCAGACTGACAGGCTTGTTGAGAGATTTATGCGGACTTTGGGAGCCCAACTTGCCCTCACCACGGCTTTGACCAGAGAAACTGGGACGACCAGCTACCCTTAGTTCTCCTAGCATGCCGCATTGCAGTGCAGGAGTCCACAGGCTGCACTCCAGCCCTTCTGATGTTGGGCCGGGAACTTAGGACCCCAGCTGAGCTGGCCTATGGACAACCCCGATTGCCCAGCCACCGCCACTGGCCCCGAGTATGCACGGAAGTTACAGGACCGGCGGGACGCAGCTCACCACTATGCGCGCGAACAGGCTCAAGCCGCTGGCGTCCGCCAAAAGAGGGGATATGATGTTCACGTGAAAGGAAAATCTTTCCATGCTGGTGACTTGGTTTGGGTGTATGGGCCGAAACGGGTCCGAGGAAGATGCCCTAAGTTGGACAGCAACTGGGTCGGGCCGTGTTATGTGATGGATAGAATCGGGGAGGTGGTGTATAGAGTGAAATTGGCACCACGTGGAAGGACTGTGGTCATTCACCAAGACAGGATGGCGCCGTACAGTGGGGCTAATTATCCCTTTTTCGGTTCACAGTCGCTACCCCCGCTGTCACCAGACCATTCTGGCCCCTCATCCATCCATTGTAGGTGACCAGGCTTTTTCCGAGGTAAGAGAGTAACACCTATGGGTGCCATCGTGCCCCCGTCAGGGGCAGACGGCACCTCTCACACAGTTCAACCCCAGCCAGGAACCAGCACCATGGCCCCTTCCACCTCTTCCAAAAGCGACCCTTCTCTGGAGACATCAACAAGGCCAGACCGGCCACACCGCCAGAGACGAAAACCTGGACGTTTCAAAGACTTTATCCTCGGGGACGAGGATTCTTGTGGGAGGGGGACAGTGTAGCGACCTCTTGGGTTAAAGATTGGACATTAAGGTACAGTTTAATGGGTGGGGGGTTGCACCCGTTGTTATGGGGGAGGTAGTAAGATCTGGCTGGGGGGCCCGCGGAAAGTAAATGAATCGTTTTGAGCGGTAGTGTCTGTTTTCTTTCGCTCTCTCCTTTTTTGGGTGCAGCCCTTTTTGCCCGGTTCTGTACCAATAAACAGGATTCTACACAAGTTGTACTTCGCTTCCAGGTGTGTTCATTGGGCTAGCGTTGTCGGAGGGCTCTTACGCCACAGTATCTACAATTCCTTTGATCAATACATTGCTAAACATTAAGAAAATTAACATTTTATTATATAAAATTAATGCAATTACAACTGCCAGTCAAAAAAGCATTCTAAAACATACAAAAATGAAATTTGACAAAAGATATATACAATTTAATACATTTTCCAGTAATTGCAATTTTTGTATCTGAGGTAATGCCAGTAGGATATATGCAACCATTGGCATTCACTGAAGCAGTTAGCAATTTAACATCAAAAGGTAAACTCTTGGATTTGTGTTCAAATTTGCCCTGGTTGAAAATCATGTTTTACTCTGAAATAGTCTAAGAATGTCCCTCAAATTTCTCTACTTTTGTTCCTACATACATCACTCATAATCTACCATATTTACTGTATAAAGCCTACCCCTACTCAACAGTCACATGCACTGAAAATGTTTTTTGGGGGCGGGGGTCACTATCACTAACATAATCAGTGTCAGTTTAAAAATTAAGCAGACAAGCATTACAGTAACTTAAGATTTGGCTGTTCAAATATGTTCTAACCTAATTAGATCAAAAGTAGTCCAAGTTTACCTAGTTATTGGTTAGTTGTGACAGAAACAAGATGTCTTTGATTCTAGCAACTGTTTTACAAACACCAAATGATGCAAGCATTAATGGCATGTTATTGTGACCAAAAAAAAACAAAATTAGAATTCCCCAAATTTTATAAATAAAAATTCAGCTTTCAAATAAATCCTATGCGAGACAAGAATACATTTTCTCTCAAGAATAGTCAACATCTGATTTACTATGGCTTTTAGACTGCAGTACAGAAAATCAGATATGTACGTAGAAACACATGTATGAACGTGTAACGAAGGCTGTGGTCAAACTCAAAAAATTGAGACCTACAATATATTATTTAGAATGATGAAAATTTGCTTTTGATAATTTAATAGATCATTTACTACAATTCAGCTTTCAAGCCCATTCATTGCACTGCTTATGCTGGTTACCCGTCAGTGACGAGTACTTCTTTTAAAATTAGTCAAATTTTTTATTTTGAGAAGCAACAGGACAGTTAAGAGGCCAGTTGATTAACATTGGTTTTAAGAGCTTAGTAAGGGGTTCCTTCAGAATTAGATCACAAATGCATCTTTTGTACAAGAAGTTAAGATGAACTATACAACTTCCTGTTTAATAAGTTTCACACAATAAACAACAATGGGTCTGCAAAAGACCCAATAATCAAATGTGGAAGCCAGTAGAACAAACAATTCAGAGAAATAAAAACAAAAGAAAAGTACAAAGTTTCTATAATCAAATACATACAGTCCGGGGTCAAGTGCTACAGCGCTAGATAGAAGGGATTCTACATTACCCTCGTTAAGCATTTTGCATCTTTGGACTTTATCAAACTGGAGCTCTTCGCTTATACAGCATTTAGGCAAATGCATGAAACGTCTTAATCTAGATTGGTCAATTAAGGCTTGTAGACCCTATAAAAACAGGCCAAATTTTAAAAATAATCTTCAGAAACTTGCTATAAAATTCTGAAAACAATGTATATTTACTGTAGATAAAAATAAAAAACACATCTTACATAAACAACTACCATATTGAGGTTTATGACACAAATTCCAAACAAGACATCAGTACTGAAAGCCAGAGAACTTAAGGAATCTGGTCAAAACAAAATTCTACAAAGTTCGTTTGGGCTGAACTACAACATGCTCAGGAACTTTAAGAAAAAAGATGAATGCATAAAATTGATCTGGAAATCCCTTAATCTGAGATATCAAAATAAAGTGTAACTGCAACCACAACAAAGATTTAATAAATATGCATTCTTAGGGAGTGTAATATCTTAAAATAAATTTTCCCTCTAGTGAACAATATACATATTAAACCATTATGACTAATTGTTAATGGAACAGAAATATGAAAAACATCCAGTTTAAAAAGGCTTTTGTTAACGGTTTAAGATTACATGTACAAAGTTACAAATGCTGTACGAATACAATCAACTACACCGACAAACAGATCCATAGTGTACAAAGGGCGGTAGGCTAAGTCCACCATAAACAAGACTGGCTTAAAGTTATAATCATAAAAATATATTAAGAGAAATTGATTCTTTGTTGCATCTAAAACTTCTCCTTTCAGTTCATTGTGTGCGCTCCATGTGGTTTTAGTTGGAAGAAATGATCATCTGCCGTTGCTGTATCCTGGGAAGAACTGATTTAAAATGGCTTGGAGGGGTTTGTTGATATTCATTGAGTAGTTTTTGCCCAGATCATAACGGCAGGCTGGGCAGGTGTACACCTCAGCCTTGAATGACCTCTGAAGGCATTCCTGCAATAAAAACAGTTGTCCTTTCAGAACCTGGCATATCCACTTAAACCATGGAATTCACTAGAAAGAATCTCATTCCTCTCAGGGAATAAAGTGCCCTGAGGTAAAGCCAGGCTGAAGACAGTCATCTTACCCTGCACACATTGTGTTGGCACTCTGTTGTTACAGGTTGGTACACCACCTCTTGGCAGCAGATACAAAGGAAAACCTCCTCAACCTTGTTCAAGAATTTCTGAGAACAAAAGGAAAAAGGAAAATATTTTTTAATTACAATAAACCAAGACTTGTTACATTAATAGATTGGAGCTAGGTTCAATCAAAAGGCAAGCCTCAATGCTATACCTTTAAAAGTAATATTACACTTTGTAATGAACTGGACATTTTATCATTCGTAAAACAAAATGACTGCACCCCAATGGAAATGCAAATGTTTAACTGCCCAGGGATTTAGCAGATTTTTATTTCCAGCATAACAATTTAACACAGCTAGTGATTTGACCAAACCAGCATCCTCACCGGTCCAAGTGACAGAGACTGCATTGCCTCAGCCCACACTTTCTTATTGGCCTCATCACCCTTAATCAGGCCTTTCTGTTCCTGGGTCAGCTTATACACCTCTACTTTCATCTTCTTTGGGGTGTTCTTGGCTGGAGATGTCTTTGTAGACTCTGGAGTGGGATTGGTTGAGGGAGGACATGTAAGACATGCATACAATCTACAGTATATTGTCAACCTAATATTATATAGCTGATCAAATAAAACTGGTTATATTTTTTATTCCATTACTGGCATGTATATGAAGCTACAGTATTATGTCCTTTATGTCCTTTAATCCAGTGCTGTTGAAAGTGTAACACCCCTTTTGATTTAAAACAAAGACTGAAGTTCACTTCAACCTGAGAAGTGACAACCTAGGGCTTGAAGATAAAGCGAGAACTATTGCAGGGCTCCAGACTGCAACCATTTTTGGAGACGGTGCGACAAAATTTTATAACCAGGTGCACGAATGCGACTTGAAAATATGTTTGCGTTATATTATTATTATCGCCGCGCTGTTGATTCATGAAGTCTCCTGTTGTCCGTTTACTGCATTCAAATGAACGGTTGTCCGCTCTCACCTCTTGGCTGTAATGATTGTATCGCCGTACGGGTGGTGCTCCTCCTCACCGTTCAGTTATACTTTGGATAACTAAACTCCGGCTTTCAGGCTTGCGGCCATCACTACATCGAATGTTCTCCAGTTGCACACCGGACTTACAGTCAACCACCGGTATTCATTTCACCTGTTATGTGGGTAATATGGGTTTACGAGGGACGAATTGTTGGATATTGTTGTAGTTATGTCTTCAGGGTTTAGTTTTTTCCTTATGCCATTATGCCAATCGCCGTTGTTTTGCTCGTCATTTAGTGTTCGTCCTCGTCGGTCTGCGCTCGTAATCACCTCGTTACAATTATCAACTCAACTTATTAATTTTTTTTAATAATATTGTGATTTAATAATGTTTCAGCTAACGTTAGCTACGTATGCTAGCGGTAACGTTAGCGAACTCAGTGAGTGGCTTATGTTAATTATACCTTGAAGTTTTGAAGATAATTAAATGCCTTAGTTCTGATGGCTAAAATATTTGAACCTTCATGGTTGTGCGGTAAAACATTTGATGCAAGACTTCAGACGATTAGCCTGGCGTCGTGCTACTGGCAGTTTCCCTGTGAGATTTTCAATATTAAAAATAAAAAGGGAAACAAAAAGTGCTCTCAGTCAAATTGATATGAACTCAGAACGCCTTGTAGGTGCACTAGCCTGGTGTAACCAGACCTAAAATTCACTTTGAAGGTCTGGCAACTCTCCATTGGGAAGTGTTAACAGTTTTTTCCTTCTACTGGGCGTAGACCTCTGACCTAGGATTACTATTGGACAGCATTTAACCAATAAGCAATTGCTAAAACGGTTTTGATCATCTCATCTAGCTCTACCACCATTTTAAAACATGTGATTGGTCCTCCAGCAGGGTTTCCAGACTAGAATCTCATTTTAGAAAATTGATCTCAGAGCAATTGTTGGGTGGAGACGGGCTACACAAGCACCACCCAGGTGCAATAACCTTTCCCACCTCCACTACTGAAAAGATATGACAGACGAAACAGTGAAAAAAATGAATGAGCTGCGTTGCGTCGATTAGTGGTGCACATAACTTTTGTGCTGGTGCTCCTAAAAATTTCAGTAAGGAGTATCAGTGCTACTAGTGGAAATAGTTAGTCTGGAGCCCTGTATTGCAATATAATTTTCCTCAACAAAAATAACAAATGTTCATTAAATGTTTTTTAATTTATTTGAATTCCAACCAAGCACAAACTGCCAAATGCCAATCGTGTCCAGGCTTGCTTAATAACAGCTTCACAAGAGTAGGTATGAAATGCAACCCACTGCATAATTTTTTTTTAAATATCTGGCCAAGAGAAAGATACCGTTCATGATTGGACAATCTGCCCTCGCTCTACCCCACTTTATCTTAATTCATTATTCTGTTGAAAATAATATTCAGCATGTAGACTTCCACGTAGAATAGCCTGTTGCCAGGGTCGGCTCAAAGGGGCAGATTTTTTATTTGATAACATGCAAATAATTGTGACACCACTTTATATCAGATACATTATATAATGTATCGTTATTAAATGCATAATTACCACATTAATTGTATGAGATGAGGCTACTTTGTTTAAAACTGATGTGCATAGGCGTCAATTGGGTATGGCAATTTCATAAGCTTAAAAATAATATAATTTCAGTTGCATAGTCAGAATTGATAATTTATGCTTTACAAAAATTATAGGCTGATATAGCTAATCGCATATGCATAGGAAACGCAGCCGGCGGGTGGAACGCAGGGATGACAAGAAAATAGTATTTTGAAAGCGCGATTTAGGCGCTACAGGAAAAGCAAGCTACCTTCGGATCAAGACTGCCTTTCTTCTTGTTGGAATGTCTGATTGGTAGAACAAGGTTATTTCACCAGCATATGATTAACTAATTTCGATAAGTTTTTTTTCAAGCCTGACCTACCGGTTCCAATGTTTGCCAATTCAGATTTTCATAGCGTTTTAAAAATGTTAGCTAGTTCAGCCTTCTGATGTGTTCCTAGCAGAATAGTTTAAACGTACTGTAAATGTCCTCTAACTGCCTACATCTACAAAGCAATAAGACCATAGACTTGTTTGTAAAGCCTAGACCACCTGCTGAAGAAACACACCCCATGTGTGTGACGCATGTGTACCATCATGCTGCAAATTGAGTCAGCTAGCCTTGCAGGTTTTATTTTCTAGTGACCATTTACCCTGAGCTGTATCCAATAAACGTCTGGCATTTAGATCTGGTTCGTACATGAACCCCTTTGTGTTTACCATGTTGTGCTTATTGTGATGTTTACTGAAATTAAAAATGACAGGTGGATCCAGAGAGATCAATGCGTATAAAAAACACGTACAAAGTTTGTACTCTATGAAGACTACAAGTGAGACAAGACGTGGCTTTCAGTTCTCTTACCACCCTGAGAAGTTCTCTTCCTCTTTCCTTTGGTGGGTGTCTGTTCCTCTGGATCACTTTTGTTCTCTTTCTCCTTCTCTTTCTCCTTAGCTGCCTGGGTCTCCAGATAACCCTCTGGATACTGCAAAAAATGTTATCTTTTTTTAAATATTCATACTTGCAAAGGCCCATGAGCATATTCTAGCTTTGTGAAGTCATCCTGATCTTGCCAGCAATGGACCCTTTTCACATTCCTGTGTTTGTCGCACCGAGGTTGTAGTACTACAGAGTGGCCCGTTTTCTAAAAATAAACACCCCTACCTTGCTTTCCAATTACCAAACAATCATGACCTCAGAAGGTTATGGGTACTCAAGATTAGACGTGACTGGGGTCCTACCGGTACATTTTTTAATTATAAAAGGCAAAAAACAGACTGCAGAACACTTCTTATGAAAGTAGAAAACAAATAAAGAATTACCATATTGCCTGCCGTTTTACCCTTCAATTACCATTTCCGGCGACGTATTCTGCGTGCGAAAAGGGCCCATTTCATTTCACTGCCAGATTCAGTCTGGAAGCCATCAATTCTAAACGCATTTGTCAACAGCAATGCCAATACATTTCAATCAAACTTCTTTGCAAACTGAACTACCTCACCCAGTCATTATGTTAAAAACCAGCTAGAGCGTCACTGCAAACCACAACGTATGCTGACGTCATCTTGGATAAAATTTCCCACTAACAGTCCAATGTTTTCTAAACAAGCATCAAATGCATCGAAGGGTTCCAGACTGATACTTACTGCTAAATTAAAGCTCACAAGATGGTCTTGCAAGGCTAAGCATCTTCGCACCTCCTCCACCTCTATTTACCTGCATTGTGAGACCAAGCT
The DNA here is from genome assembly GCA_025399935.1 of Amblyopsis rosae. Lineage (NCBI taxonomy): Eukaryota > Metazoa > Chordata > Actinopteri > Percopsiformes > Amblyopsidae > Amblyopsis > Amblyopsis rosae. The sequence continues at coordinate 8,186 of JAODTR010060618.1, forward strand.
TCTTGATGCGTTCCTTGCCATCTCTGGTCCAGGGTGCAGGTTCCTCATCATCACGTTTCAAGAGATACCGCCACACCAGGAAGCCAGACTTGCCCTTTTCTGGCCAGTACTTTACCACCTTTGACACAAACAGACCTGAATCAGTCCAGTGGAACCACAAGTTATCATAATTACAACTTACTGCTAGAGTAATCACAAGTAAAACAAAGTACAGTCAGAACTAGTGGTGAAACGGATTGTAGTTGGTCTGTGATCCGTTCGGGACCACCCCCCACTGTTTGGCACACATGTGAACCGCGGATCAATTGCAAAGTTTAGCCATCATTGTGAGTTTTACTGCCGCTGTTACTTTTAACTGCAATGCTTCCTTAACTCTCCAGTTGCAGATAAGACGAGACACAGTTTCAAGCGCTGAATTTAGAAGTTTCACGTGATCGGGGCATGTTGAATCCCAAACAATAAAACCGGAAGGCTCGCGTTGAAAATAAAGCAAAAAAAACAAATATGCAAAAGAGAGCTGAACGCAGAGCGTACTTGGAGCTAAAGTGCCAGCGTTTTTCCATTTTCTCTACCGTGCTTTGCACATTGTGCAAGGATTGCCGGTGGATTGTACCCGCCCTGCCGGTACTAATACGGATAATTAATCAGCTTTGCGTTCATTGTGCTCGAGTGTGATATGAGCTATACTATTATTGAGTATTAGCATGCCTGTGATTTTCTTGGCCGCACCAGCACAAGATCGCATGTGATATTGCTTTTTAAACAGTTATACAAGCACCATTTAATGTATGTTATGGTTAACAGATTAAGAATAGAATACATTTGGCTGAGCCAACATAGGACTGAACTGTTGCCCAGCAACACATAATTTGCAGGTCAACATGCTACTTTTTCCCCCTCCCCTTAGTCTTTTCATGGCAACCATTCAAAATGTTATTTATAGAGATATGTAAATCTTTGAGGTACCAAGTTTGTTATAGTACATTCTAGTACAAGTTAGTAATCATTGAATAATTATTGATCAATAAATCTGTACATTCAAGTTATATAAATGCTGTATACCGTAATTTCCCGACTATTAATCACACCGTATATTAACCAAAGGTCAGTATTTTATGTAATTTTTTAGAAATAAACGTGTCTATTAAACGCACCCATGTATTAACTGCAGATTATTCAATGTTATTTTTGGCATTTTTACATAAAAAAGATAAAGGTTGGACACCAACCACTTTAATATATGAATATGCTAGCTAGGCTACGTAAATTATGGTAGGTTACTATGTTTTGCTTATCGTGTTAACAAGACAAGTCAAACAAACAGCATGGCTAAAAAAAGGAATAGAAGTAAAAATGAAAACGTGTAAAGTATGTGTGTTTTGTGCAGCTTCCTAGTTCCTACACAAAGTCTATAACGCCAGAAATATTTACCCGGATTTGACTCAAATAAGGCCAACTCATTTTCTTCATATATTTCCAAGTTCAGTTTGGGTTGATAGTGGTGGCCAGGCAGTAGGCATATCCATTAGTCAGTAGGCAATATTAAAAAATTATTAAAATAAAAACCTTCCTTTTCATAATTTATATCCAAGTTCAGTTCAATTTGCTACCGTAGCAGTAGTGATGCTACCAGGCATTATATCCAATAGTCAGTAGGCTATACCGGCAGGTAAAAAAAAAAAAACATTGGCACGGTACAGGCTGCAATAATCTCGCCAGATCACCATTAAGATTAAAGCGAATTGTTTGTGTTTAGCATGGTGGGCTGCGAGCCAGTACTCAACGTGTACCTTGGGGTGCCGACTCGGCAGCATGCTAAAGAAAATGTAACCGCACGGACAGCTTAATGTTGTACATGTTACTGCACAGACAGCCTATACTCTCACCGACCCGAAGTCGGCAAGACTAAATGATTGACACAAGTGTAGATACCTGGTCTAATCAGAATACTAATATTTTTCTGACATGACATCACACTCCCTCTGTGTATGTAGTTATCCCAGCTCATCCGTTTTGATGGCTGGTCCGGCCACCTGTGCATCTTAGTGAATGTATGTGTGTTTGGGGCCCACAAAGCATGCTGGTGCTTTAAGTGTGACATCTAGAGTGAGGAAGTCATAAAGAGACACTTTAAATACATGGAAAGGAAAGTTAATCAGTATGGTTAAAAATATGCATACAGTCTGCTGATCCGAATAATGATCCAATCCGTGACACGATCCGATCCGCGGGATTATTCAGCCCTGATCTGCCCCCTTCTGGATACATTTTAAATCCTCCAAGAACACGCAAGATACGCAGGTAAGTATGTGAACAATGCCTTTCGTGGCGCAGGTGCTTGTCTACATGTACGCGTTACACAAAAGCAGGTATATCGGGGCCTTTAGTCACACCAAAAGACGGATCCTTTTTTTCGTTTTGAGAAAAGAAAAAGGCCATCATTGTGGCCTGCATAACAGCTGATTACAGAATGGCCGAAATGCTCACAGGCTCCTCATACCTTATATATCCCATCATATCGGTTGCCGTCCTCAGGGCTGTATTTACTGTGTTTTCGGCCCTTACAACTGCGAATCACCCTGACTGGTTTCCCAGCCTTCCAGTTCTTGGCATCAGCTCCATCCTTGTCATTAACAGCGGCATTACAGTTGAGAGCCAGTGCCCTGGAGAAAGAAAGAGAATTACAATGACAAATATAAAACACTGGACTAAAATCTAAATAAACATATACCTGTTCATGTTTGTGAGCTTTTGGTCACATGACTGTTCTGCTGTTCTCTTATTGCCTGACAGATCTCGTCCACCTGAGCCAGTATAAGTGAACTCATTACCATCATCCTGAAAGACAGCAGCACAACAGTTATTTAACACAAGAAATGTTACTTTCCAACAATCAGTATACTATGGCCTTCTCACAAACTGCATATTTTCATCTGAATTGGCAGAAAACAGACCACTTGTTTGTGAAACCAGTCATGCCACTGGCAAAATCTGCCCCGTCTCAAGCCATCCAAATGTAGTTTACCAATAGAATCATTGTCTGGACTAAGTAAACAAAAGTGAAATTTTTTATGTTTTGGGCTGAGATAGAAGATCAAGTTTACGCAACAGTTCTGCAGGTGGGCTGTGCAAATGATTAATGCATAAACTAGCAATCTTCCATTATTCTTGTCCATTAGAATTTGTATGTGGGGGGATATGCATCTAGCGTAAAAAAATATTTTAAATAATTGTTTCCCTTAATTAGAAAGCTAAACAAGAAATTATTACAGCACTCTCTTAAAATACTTGTAGTAATATTATGCTATACATATTTTTTAATTTATACACTAGTGTGATCAGCTATTAATCTAAAAGGAAAATGAGCATGAATGTAGGGTAACATACCACATCATCCTCATAACCTCCTGCCAGCACCAGGGAATAGGCGCCATCATTGCTCCTGCCATGAATCCCAGCTACATGTGGTCTGTGCGTCCCAGATTCACTGACCTGACACACAATAATTAGTACATGTGGGCACCATTTCACACATTCTACTACAAAACTAAGGTAAAAAATGGATTTTTGTGCATATGATAATGTGATTACAAACCGGCATTAAAAAAAACCCTGTCTACTAAAACCCATTTTCAACCGTTATTTATACAAATATAAATCAGGTACAAATACTTAGCTGACACCATATACTGTACCTGTTATGTGCCTTGTTGGTCATCCCTAATTAAAACCATACAGAATCTCAATAGACTGAAGAGAACAATCTTACTTTGCCAAACAAGGCACACAATTGTAGATATGTATGGATTTTATGCCCGTTTCAATCTTTTGCTTGTTTTTAAAATCAATGACTAAAAGTTGGTGAACGGGGTTGGCATGAACACTAGTTCAAAACAGTAACAGCCCAGTGTGGGTCTCCAGTGGCCTGTACTGACCTGCACTCTGAACTTCCACTGAGAGCCCACTGGAACACCAGGAACAGGGCCGTGGTGGTTGGACGGCACAATAGTACACTGCTTGGTCCGGCCGACACATGCCATACCCTAGAAGGCAACAGAGGATGCCAGTTCAATACCAGTTGCAACTTCTACTTACAGATGAATGTTGATCCTCCTTGTTGTTAGGGTACTCACTTTTCCCCAGTCCCGTTGGCTAGAGGAGCTGGCAGAGGCCATCCTAGACTTCTTCTTGCTCTCCTTCAGCTTCTCACCAGCTAGCACCACCTCGCTGGCGTCATTACGGCAACCAGGACAATACCTACCAAAACCCGCAAATGCACGGAAGATTGGAGTTTTTCTCCACAAACTTCACACAAAAACAATATGCAATTTTTTGTTTCATTTCATAGTATACAACCTAAAAACTAAAAAAAAAAAATTAGAAGCTAAAATACGTAAACATCTTCAAACAAATATAAAAGCTACGCCAGTGTACAAATCAACCCAACTAACCAGTCCTCATCATCGGGAATGGAGGTAAGAGGAGGATCCAAGCAATAGGTGTGGAAAGCCATGTCACATTCATCACAAAGAAGCTGTTTGTCCGGATCTTGCTTGATGCCACAAATATGGCAATTACACCATCGGCATTTCTTGTCAGGGTTGTCTTTGCAGTATTTACACTCAGGTCCATTTGATCCTGGAGAAACCAAGTATTACTGAATTAGGAACGAGGATTCCATTCTCACAAGCAACATCACATATATCAAGGTAACAGCTGTTAACGGAAACACTTCTGTAGCTATGCTACATACAAAGTACTCAAGTTTTCCACATTGTTATGTTACAGCTTTATTCCAAAATGTATTAAAATAATGGTTCCTCAAAATTCTACACACGATACCCATTAATAGCAAAGTGAAAAATGTTACATTGACGGTTTTGCAAATCTTTAAAAAAAAAAAATTATTTTAAGTAAATAAATGTACATAATAGCCTTTCCACTGACCATTTACGGCATTTGGCAGACGCTTTTATCCAAAGCGACTTACATGTAGTTTGTCAGTAGTTGGACAGGTTGTATACCAGCAATTATAAGCAAACAATATTTTAAATAGAACAAATGCAGCATAAGGTCATTATACCTATTACCACATAGTCAAACATAAAGTGCAATAGGTAATGGCCTAGCTAATAAAGTGCAATATATACTTTTTTTTTATTTTTAAATAGTGAGATAAGAGCATGAGAAGTAAGTGCAGGACTTCATTAGGTGTGCTAAGAAGTGGCGAGGTCACTTGTCAAGGTACCAAGGTGGATTGTGAAGAGATGTTTCTTGAGTCTCTTTCGGAAGATGAGTAGGGTTTCCGCAGTTCTGACTTGCTGAAAGCTCGTTCCACCACTGTGGTACATCCTTGAGATGTTTGTACAACTTTAGTGGAGTCCACCTGTGGCAAATACAAATGATTTGGAAAGGCACACACACCTTTCTATATTAGATACAATAGTTGACAGTGCATGTCAGAGCACAAACCAAGCCATGAAGTCCAAGGAATGGTTTGTAGACATCAAAGACAGGATTGTATTGAGGCACAAATCTGAAGCATTGAAGGTCCCAATGCACAGTGGCCTCCATCATCAGTAAATGGAAGAAGTTTAGAACCACCAGGACTGGCCGCCTGACCAAACTGAGCGATCGGGGGAGAAGGGCTTTAGTCAGGGAGGTGACTAAGAACCCGACGGTCACTCTGACAGAGCTCCTGTGTTGCTCCTTGGAGAGGAAAACATTCCAGAAAGACAACAATTATGCAGCACTCTACCAATCAGGCCTGTATGGTAGAGTGGGCGGACGAAGCCACTCAGTAAAAGGCACATGGCAGCCCGCCTGGAGTTTGTCAAGAGGAACCTGAAGGACTTAGACCAGGAGAAACAGATTTCTATGGTCTGATGAAACAAAGATTGAACTCTTTGGCCTGAATGCCAAGCATCATGTCTGGAGGAAAGCAGGCACCGCTTATCACCTAGCCAATACCATCCCTACAGTGAGGCATGTTGGTGGCAGCATCATGCTGTGGGGATGTTTTTCAGCAGTAGGAACTGGGAGACTTGTCAGGATTGAGGAAAATATGAATGCAGCAATGTACAGAGACATTCTTGATCAACACCTGCTTCAGAACGCTCTGGACCTCAGACTGAAAATGGCTGTGCACAGATGCTCCCCATCCAACCTGATTGAGCTTGAGAGGTCCTGCAAAGAAGAATGGGAGAAACTGCCCAAACGTAGGTGTGCCAAGCTTGTAGCATCATACTCAAAAAGACTTGAGACTGTAATTGCTGCCAAAGGTGCTTCAACAAAGTATTGAGCAAAGGCTGTGAATACCGTGATTTCTTGTAGATATACAAAATGTTTATTTTTTTACTTTGTCATTATGGGGTATTGTGTGTTGAATTGAAGAAAATTATATATTTAATACATGTGGAAAAAGTGAAGGGCTGTAAATAATGTACCACTATATAACAATGAATTCAAACTTCAGTGGAAACATCCAAGGCTGGATCTTCACGAGTTCTGTTTAACCAATAGTTCTCAAGAATTTCTGAAGCATGAAACAGGAAGTCCCACCAATTAATTTGAGATTTGCATAAAAATGAAATAATTGTTATGGTCTTGGGTGTTGACCATTTTGTCTGTTCACATCCCTCATTATCTTCTTGTAGGGATTCTATGTCTAGCTCAAAGGCAGGCAGTTGTGTTTGAACCTGGGCCAGGATGTGCACAGCTCATGTAACCCAATCCAATGCTGAATACCAGAATTCAGTTAGGCACTGTGCAAAGTATGCACAAACACATTTCCTATCTTACTTTTCATTGGACTGTCATTGCCTACAACAGAGCTATCCACAGCACCAGGTTCTTCAATCTTGTAGATCTCCGTCAGAAACATGATTTTACAGTCATTCAGGGAGTCACCAGCGTCACTAAGGGTCATAAAAGGCAGTTTAGGAAAATAATTCATGGACTTCAGCATTACATTTAAAATGTAAAGACTTTAAAAGCATACATCTTCTGTTAGCTAGATAAGTTTGAGATGCATCAGTTAAGTCACTGACATCCCATCCTTATTGTATTGCCATTTTCAAAGACACCCTCCCCAAGCACCATGCAGCCTTTGCTGATACAACTGTAGCTGCACCTGCATCCATTAATTCACCAGACCAAAAAAACAGCACGTGTTCACTTTCTAACACCAGTGACAAGAATTATCACTTACCCCAGTATTATCTTCGCATAGATCTCATGCACAGTACGCGTTTCTCTCTTTCTCTGGATCTCCGCGTCATACCAGTAGCCGCGCTCCTTTGGCTCGTCTGGGTTGTAGTTAACCATGACCACCATGCCGGGCTCCAGCTGGTGCCACTGGTATACTGTACGAGCACGAGGACGCACATCCTTCCCTTGCAGCGGCACCACCCCGTTCTCTGGGTAACTGAAGTAGGACATGAAGACATTTATTAAATGGTTTCAGACCAAATATTTATAAGCAAATACCACCTTCCTAACGAGTACAAGACATGAAAATGCACATCAAACAAGCAAACATTACCACATGCATGGCACAATTAGCTGTACTATTGTTTCCTCAAAAAAAGCTTGTTATCAGACTCTTTGAATGCTGAACAAACTGGGCTGCAGCTGCAGGCCTGTTGGAAAAAACCCATTCAACTCAATGTTCCACTGGATGCAACAAATCTAACAGCATCAGAGCACCTTTCTAGGAGGGGTGGAACAAATGTTATTGTTTGTTTGCAGCATCTGGGGAAACAATATTTAACAAATAATCTGGTTTATTTTTTATAAATGACTCCAGTTCAAGTACAGCTAGATTCATGACTCAATGAGAACATTATTCTGCAACCCAATTATCACAATCTTCCACAGAACTGCAGTTTACCCTTGCATGCAAACTATACCCAACAGTCTTTCTATGAGCATTTCAGATAACACATGGGCATTCTTACTCTTCATATTTGACATGATAGCGTATATCTTCAGCTGATTCTGGATCTGAATCGTCCTCCTCTGCAGATGCCTTTGCAGTCTTCAATACATTCACAATCTGGGCTTCAAACCAGGCCCCCATGTTCAGGTCTCTAGCATCCACAAACTCATTTATCTTAAATGAAAAAATTACAAATATATTAGGAAAAGCTCTGAAAGACAATGTTACTTTCTACAACGTTTAAACAAACCAGTGGATTGTTATCTTAAAAGAATGCTACTCATAATCTTGCCATTATTTTACAGGTAGAGACCGTGACACATTCTTCAGTGGCTACTTGTTTTACAACATTTGGGCAGTCTTGATGGATAGTGCATCATCACGTGCATGTTATTCACTTAATTAGTATTTTTAAACATACCTTATATGAGCCAAACCCTGGATCAATAAGATCTGCAGTATCAGTGCCAGCCGAGGTACTAGCGGTCTGGCCTTCTGCTTCTCCGTGAGTTGAGCTCTTGTCAGACTCACTTTGTACCGAACAACAGCCAGAATCTGAGTCAGAAAGCTCTGCTTCTTTATCCTTGATTTTGCCTTCTGCAACAGGTGTGCTCTGCCTCACAAGCAGCTGGACGATCTCATTTAGGCCCACATTGTAGTCAAAAATGGTGTGGCCATCTTCCATCTGAAATCAATTTTAAAATATTTTTACGTCACCATGAAGATGAAGATACTGTGGGAGGTGCTGCGGGAGTATGGGGTGAGGGGGTCCCTTTTAAGGGCAATCCAATCCCTGTATGTCCAA
>JAODTR010060669.1:2845-16928 GCA_025399935.1 Amblyopsis rosae
TTTTTTTCCCCCCCCCCCCCCCCCCCCCAATCCTTACAGAGGCCTCCCCAGACCCGTCCAACGCAGGCGTGGTGGCGGGGGCCGTGATTGGCTCCCTGCTGGCCGTGCTCCTGGTGGCGGCTCTCATCGCAGTGCTCGTCAGCCGCAGCCGCCGCCAGCAGCACGGCTACCGTGGCAGCGGGGGCGGCGGCAGCGCCGACCACCTCAAGGTGCGCGTCTTCGGCGCCGGCAAGAAGGCCGGCAAGAAGGCCAGCAAGAACGGCGCAGGCGGGGCTGTCGCCAGCGGCAACAACAACGGCCCCATCTACATGTACAGCGAGACGGCGGGCCAGAAGAACAACCACCACGCCGCCCCGCCCATGGGCGGGCCCCTGGCCGTCACCACGCCCACCGCCCAGGACATCCTTCTGAGCACCGAGCTGGACGAGGCGGAGAGGCGGAAGTTTGACGAGCTGGAGGAGGAGGAGCGGTACGACCACTTCGGCGGGGGCGGGGCTCCCATCCTGCAGCTCCGCCCCCCGCACGACCCCGACGACGTGATCGGCGGCTACCTGGAAGACGACATGGAGTCGCAGAAGGACGGATCGGTGATCTCGCGGACTGCCGTGTATGTGTAGGGTAGGGGCAAGGAATATGGCGAGGAAGAGGGTGGTCGTGGGCGGGTCGGGTGGTGGGGGGGGGGGGGGGTTGGCCTCCAGTCTAATGAAAATGGAGGAAAGTAGAATATCACGTTTATTTTTTGTAAAAATTGGATTTGTGATCTATTACATTACCACAGTAGGCATTTAAAAGTGGGTGGGGGAAGGGGTGGAACATTCCGGATATGAGTTGGACGTGGTTGTCTGGTCCTCAAGGTAAATGGAACTGAGATTGGTGGGAGTGTAGCAAGAGGGAAAAACTACCTTCAGAAGTAACCTGGCTTGTTCTATCACTATGACTGGAACCTTGACGATGACGACTCTTCACACAAGGACTATGGGGGGGGGGGGCGCTATGCGTGTGGAAATGGAACATCGGTGTGACAATGGAAGGGGCATCCCGCTTTGCATTCCCATTCTTCTCTTCAGCAAAACAGAGTAGAAGCAGAGCTTGTCAAACATACATCAACCCACCTTGACTACAGCTTCCCGGCCGCCCTGCCTGCTTCTGTGTTGTGTCGCTGTGACATCTAGCGTAATGCAGGAATATTTGTGAGGGGAAGAGACATTACCCATCATTTGGTTAGAGGGGAAGTGTTTATCTGTGTGCTATTTTCGATTTTCTCTCCTCAACCCCACACCTCTTACCTACTCTCAAATAACCCCCTCAATATATCCTTCTTTTCCCTTCACATCGTCAATAAATAGCAGTTGCCCTTGACCTTGCGACACCAAATCGCTGTGCGCTACCGATGCAAAACAAGGCCCACGGAATATTCCGAAAGGTCAGTTGGGAGAGTCGGCGCGCTAGCCAAGCTGCTAACAAGGTGCTCCTCCGCCACAGCGCAGAGCCCGCCGTAGCCATAGGAGACGGTGTAAAGCGATGGACAAGGCGTGGCCAATCGGGGGCGTAGGGGGAGATGACGTGTGAGATGGCGGCAGCCCGTGTCTTGGTCCTCCCTCCTCCGTAGCCCCCCCCCACATCCACAGTGCTCCCAAGACGACGGGAGTTAGAGCGCTAATGAGCCATGAAGTCACCCACTTACAGTAGCCAGGGCCGACATACCGCCTCCGCTGAACGTTTACGACGTGGCGATTTCACGAACACCAATTCCCCCCCCATCCCCTCCCCCTTTCTGACTTGTGAGTATATGATTTATCCAGGCCAGTATGGAGTTCATGGCTAGTGAGAGCACAAGGGCACTCTGCAGCTGTCGCTCTGTCAAACGCCACTCCGTCCTGTCAGGCCTGACTAATCCACCCCAGAGCGGCTGGAGTCACAAACGTGCAGTACGTCCATCTGCACTCATGATGTGGCCGGCCATTGTTTCGCTCTCCGTCGCACGGCCGTGATTGGTTTACATACGCTCTCCTGAAACACTTGTTTCTATGGTGTTACAGGGAGTGGTAGGTGGAGTTTTCAGTTTTCATTCAGATGTGTGCTGGGGAACGTCGTGAGGGTCGACCTGCACCAAGCGGTGTAATGTCTCTCTCCGCAGCAGCTGGAGGGCTGAGAGTGATAGTGTGTTTATCTTGACCCACTGTAAACCTCCTATTCACCGGGGGCTGTGTGCACGTCGCACCTTAGCAAGCCTATGGTGGAGCGCCGCATTCTTTCTAGGGAGAGGGAGCCTCCCGCTCTCCCCCTGCTCTTCCAACGCGTCCTGCCCTTCAATGTGACCCACTTCTGACTCACTCCCGACCAGTCGGCCTCTCATTGGCTGGCTTGACTTTGCCCCCGCGGCCTGTGAGCAACTCCTGGCCTAGATCTTGGTGGCAGGCCGCGTAAGGCCCGCCGCCTGTTGCCGAGAGCAACAATGGCATCGCCGGACAACACCTTTCCATGCCCGTTTAGTCGCGGACTGTGTGACAAACGTGCTTGTAAACGCACGTAACGCTGTTGTACACCTCCCACCACCTAATAATATGTTTGGAGAGATATTTCTTTATTGGTGGAGGGGGGGAGAGAGAGAGAGAGAGAGAGAGAGAGAGAGAGAGAGAGAACTTTCCTGAAAACCCTTGATATGTCACATATAGCCTACCACATTCTCACTAACGGGGCATGCCCTACATTTTCTTAATCGCAGGAAAAGACAAATGGGCTCCTTTTTGGAGAAATGCATATTGAGTATTTCTTGTGAAAACAATAGCAAGGGGCAAAAAAACGCTGTGTATATACATTTCGGTGTGAGGTGTCTGTATACTATATTATGTACGCATCTTTATTTTTCTTGTGAAAATGTGGATATTTATCAAAATGTAAATATCAAATGTATTGAGCCAGTGTTGTGGGGGCGGAGAGGACTTTATGTTTTTGCCTGCATAAAAGTTCACACGTCCCAGAAGGATATAATGTACATTTTTTGTTTTGAAAATGACCTGGTTTAGTAGTTAAAATGCTAAACTGCAGATTTCCAGTAGCTACGGCCTATGAATTGTTGGTCTTACACATACAGATATAGATACAGCAGATTAAAGTCAAATCCACAGATTTTCTCCTACTGCATTTGAGCATTTGAGCCCACCCTGTAAATAATCATTTATCAGGAGACTGCAAGCTGCAGAGTCGGGGATGTGTGTTGTAACGTGAGTCAGCTGTGTGTCAGATTGTGATTCTGTTCAGCGTTGTAACCTGAGCTGCACTCTGACCTTCTGTCACGGCCAGGCCGAGACTCCACTGACCTCCATCCACAAACGTACAGTGAATGCAGCCAGGGAAATGACACACCCACACACCACCCTCCATCACTCTAATTATGCTCCCGCCTACAGCCAAACTGTGCAGAAGACACCTCGTACCTGACAACTGTCTCTTTCTGACACTAATCCACACAAGATCACGTACTACTTCATTCTCTTCTTCATGCTCACTGGCTCTGTTGGGAGATATAGTGTCTTCTGACGCCATGCAGAACATTTTTAGACAATGCGTGACTGCTTTATCTCCCAGAAGTGTCTGTCCTTCTGATGGTGAGTCAACCACCATGTAGGACAGAGGCTGCATTGTACTGGGGTTACACACACATGCACACACACACACAGACACCCGCACCTTTCACCCATTGTCAGGGAAACGAGCTTTTTAGCGTCTGTTCTGCCTATATACCCAGCACAGGGAATATAGCTTTCAGAAAATGCCACATGGCTGACCTCTGTTCCTTCCACAGCTCCCTTCAAAAGCTTTTAGAGAGTCACAGCTCATTCCAGTTAGTCTCTCAAAACGTTGCATTCCGCATGTCTCACTGCCTCCCTCGACACAAAGTGTGGCTTGTCAGACAAAACACTTACGGGGACTCGCAGAGGTTCTGGGGTTCTAGCACAAAGTTTCCTAGTTTAAAAATAAACATGTTTCCCTTTTTATGAAGGCCACACACTGTTTACTTTCTAGCTCTGATCTAATCAAAGCCTTAACATCTCCCATTCTCGCCTGCTGAGTGAACAAATAAACCTTCCTGTGTACATAGTATAAATATGTAGCGAAAGAAAAATGAATTACTAATTTATGGTGTCACGTTTATGTATTTCTTAGTGGCAACAAGCATGAAGGATCTCTTACTCTAGTTTTTACTGTTTTTCTGGCTTTTTATTCTTGTTTTTTGTTTTTTCTTCAATTTTGCAGTGCTTTATAATTGAAGTTTTCTGAGTTGTTTATTCTTGACTGCTGCGCTGTGATTGCTGCCAAAACTGGCAAATGTGCTTCGTCTTGTACAACTGTACACACGACAATACAGTCGCCCCAAAATGTTCCTCCCCTCCCAAAATGTGGTTTTAACTCACTGCTATGTGTAATTTGATGTTTCTTTTTCTTTTTCTTTATTTGTAGTTTATGATTATTTTTTGATTTGAAGAACATTCGTTCTTTTTACGGTCTCTGAAAAATGTTTTATTTGTTGTCACCATTTTGTCATGTCTTCTGATTTTATTTTACGTACCAGGCCGCAATTAAAGAATCCATGTTTTTTTAAATGAAATGTGTGCTGTCTGTTTTTCGCTCATCTTCCTCCGGTCTACATATCAGGTGAAACTTGAGGCTAGTCGGTGTCGCGGACTACTGCACAGTGAAATGTAATGAATAGTTATCGATACCCACTGATTAGATTTATAGATTAATTGATCTGGGTATGAAGTGACCCCTCTGTCACTTGTCATCCATTGTCTGCTTTCCATGCAAAGCAGCCCTTCCCTTTTACTAGTCTAATTTCCTGCTTTTGATGTTTGTCTCGTTCAGTTTTGATTCATCTTTGTGCTGTCAACATTGGTGAGATAACAGCATTGTGAAACTGAAGCCTGAAATGGAAGCTGCCATTTTGTGGTTTTAAATTACCCTGTACTGGAGCACCACTTCTCCTCCTGGTCTCTGATTTGTTTGCGTGTTCTGGTTGGCTGATGTAAACTTGCTGCCTTGGCAACAGGTACATGTACTGTATATAGGAGATTGCTGTAGTAGTGTTTTATAAGGCAAGCTTTCGCTATGCAGCGCTGTGTTTTGCCCTAGCAGAGAGATAATAGAGAAGGATGACCAGTATGAACCACACTTCTACTACTTATATCTCATTTAAAAATGAGCACACTTAATGATAATTGTACTCCCTAGTGGCTCTTGTATCCCTGGCATAACAATCACATATGCATACATAGACATAAGAGAAAGCAGTGGAATGCTTTAGTGGTTTGGTTTCTCTAGCGGCAGGCGGTTTGTTTTTAGTTGGGGAAGAATGTGCCTAGCAAGCTGAAACTCTGAATCCAGCGCCTCAAAGGACGCATTGTTTGAACTGTATGTTAGCTTAAACCAAACTGGTTTGGTCAAACTTTAACAGAGGGCAAATGGGACAATCTGATCATGGGTGTATTTGGATTGTGTTCCCTTAACGTGTGTAGGCCTACATCTGTGTGTATGAGTGTCTTGCATTGTCTTGGGCACCTGCCTAGATTCCGCGTGTTGTCCCTTCAACAGCCTGGTCTCCGCTCGACTATTGCTCTCCGCTCAGTTTTCGCTGAGATTAGTCTAGAAACTCTGTTTGCACGAAGGTTTGCTCAGACACTCTGAAGGGCGGATCAATCAGCGACCAGTTGGGCAAGAGAGTTTTAACAGTGCCTGCAGGGTATTGAACCCTTCTGTGACCCGTAACAACCTGCACCTTACTAATAGACCAAATAGTTAGAATATGTCTAGGTGTAATGTGGGCTGTAAAAAAAATAAAGGCTTGATGAGGTTTGACCATAGAACTATATATACTGTATTTAACAGGTTTCACGCTGAGACGGAGAATGAGAAAAGGTGCTATATAGCTTGTGCCTTTCTTTCATTTGCTGGGCCAATTTGTCTGATGGCACGATCTAAATGACATTAAAAGTAAGAGGCACTTGTGGCAGGGAGAAAAGTATCCGATCTCTGGGTGTTGTCATATATCCTAGCCGCAGGCCAGTTCTGTTGTGGCGGGAAGTACTCCTTTCCGTCTCAGTGCCTAGGGTTTGGACCCTTTTAGTGTTTTACTGTCCTGAAGGGGTGAGGACCCTTCGTCTCAGCCAGGGGGAACCCCTGGGCTGGAACAGAACTCGCTCAGTTGAGGTCCTCTTCGGTGTCTTTCATAGCACGCCAGGTGGGAGCCCCTGTTGAGGGAAACACTAAACTAAAAGCACACACCTGTAGAGAGCCGTTGGCTGGTAAAGAAAACGATAAAACATAAGGCAACAGCAGAGGTTTAATGCTAACATTTGATGTTTTGTCAAACAAGCGTCTTCTTCAGGGCACATGACACTGCAACAAATGTCCTAATGGTCTGTTGGAACATGCACAGGTGCTATTAAATAATGTGTAAAGCAAATTCAGATATTTATTTGGTATTGGTAATAAGCTATACTGTATATTACATACCCATTCCTGTACCCGTGGAAACACTGTTAACTTTGTAGTATGTCATTGTGGAGTTAGACCGTTAAACCGTATTTAATAATTTCTCTAATATTTTGGGTGGGGCAGAAACGGGGCACTATGCACACTTCCCCCACATGGCATACCCCTCCCCGTAACACCTAGAGGATATAAACGCATAGAGCGTTCAAATCAGCGCAATAGTTCTGCTCCACTGCAAGTTTTAGCCTACTAACTTTCCTTCCTTAACTGTCCTTTAACAGCCCACAGCTCCATAGCTAAATCACCGTACTGTCCTTCATACAGTCTGATAGATATGCCTTCATTGCAGAAATAGGCACACAATGTGGTGCAGAGTCCATGTGTATTATTTGAAGCTACAGCTTTAGTAGCCATAGTCTACCTCATACTCTGGCTGTCAGAGCCAAGTCTGCATTCTCGTGTTCAAATCAGCACCCATTGTAATCCTACTGTCTATGTAGCCCAATCCTATTTCCAAAAGAGAATATCAACCACATTTCCAAAAGAAAAGGTCCAGTACAATAAGCTGTAGGCTAGATAAACTGCAGGTGTCATGACAAAAAGTGATCTGCTTGAGTCTGTCGAAAACTGATTACCGTCCACAAGAGTGCCCACAACCCTGGATTATAATCTAGTTAGTGCAATCTAGTCCTTTTTACCAGTGTATAAAGCAGCAACACAACTCATAAAATGCACTTCTGCATTTGCCAAAAGCTTTTTGGCAGATCACTTTTTTTATGGAGGCTGACTGTGTAGAACAGGCAAGTGGGTGTGGTTACAGAGCCTTTGGCTGCAGACTGTTGTCTGCTGACAATAATACTGGTTATTCTTTCACGATTTAGAAACATAGTTTTATATACTGGTGGTTAATATCACCTTTTTCTGTGGTGTGACAAGCTCAAAACACAAATGTATGCCTGCTTTACATGATCTTTAAGACCAAGATGAAGTTGATTACAGGAAAAACGCAATATGGTGTATATAAGAAAAAGATATAATAAAATATTAAATACAAAGGGTACATTAGGCTCTAAACCAGAACGGTTTAAGAGCATACTCTACATTAATACCATGTGGAGCAAGGGTCTTAGGCTTATAGATCCAGGCAGTCTTTTTCAAACAATATTTTTTGATACCCTGTTGCGTGGCCAGGGGGAAGCCAGGCGAATACACAAAGTGCGATGACGTTGAAGCGTTCGTGTCTGATTGCAATTCCTACAGGCGGCGGTGGCAGAGATGAAGAGATTAACGAATCAACCCAATTGCTCAAAGGCTGCTTCGATGGTTTCAAACGTAACCCAAGGGTCTACCCCCGTTAGTATGCAACGGCTGTAAACCATCCCCAGTGGCGCGTGTCCAGACCCTGTTCACAAAGTGAACTTTGGGTCTGGATACACTAGGTTAATGATTTGTGCGTTGCGGTTGGAAAAAACGTCCCAAAAATGTTTTACGTCTTGAAACACGAGCGACGAGTGCCTTGTATTGCTTCACTCCTCCTTCTGTGGCTCTCCTAGGCTCATGCCATTATCTATTCCCTACAGATGCACGTATGCGGCCGGGCGTCCAGTGCTTCAAACATGAGCAGCGAGCTGGGCCCCGAAGTTTGGGTTCCCGCAGGCGCTCCAACACAATCAAATGTATCTGTATTATGAAAAGTGATTTGACTGTGTCAATACCCCCTCCTCCGTTTACGCAACGATGGTGGAAACAGTTGGTTTATAATGGGTTGCGTGCCTGTGTGTTTGCCTGGGGTTCCGGTGCCAGAGATGTCTCTGTGTGTCCTATTGGCTCTGTGTCACCATTGGTTTCTGTTTTGCGCTACTTCTGTCGATGCGCAGCTATTTACTCTGGGTCCAGCCTACCATCTGGGCTCTCTAATTGCTTTGGATTCGAGCTAGGACACGCACGCTCTCACACACACACACTTGTGCATTGGTCGGCACGGCTCCCTGGGCAGTAGGCGAGACGGAATAGCAGTGAAATGATGTGGTGCTCCACTAGAACTAAAGGCAAATAAAGGCCATGGCTGTCCAGTGGTTGTCATGGGGAGAACACTGCTCACCTCACGTGGAAGCGGTGTCCAAAGCCAGTGTGGTGGAACTGTGCCTGAACGACCTGCATGTGGAACCAAAGTGACAGCGGCTAGGCCAAGCTAGCGTCGCTCCCCACATTAGCTTACCGTGATGCGACATGGAGGGCTGCCTCGGGGCATCCTGCCCGCCTGGTGGAGACCCTATTTATATTAGGCTGATCACGGGAGTGAGTGTGAGGGAGGGAGAATGTGAGGGTGTTGTTTGAGCAAACACTGTGTTGAATCTATATTTTTATGTGTTAAGTCACCAACAGTGAGAATTAATTTAAGACGGATTTTCCGCAGGGCGACTGTGTGTGTGTGTGTGTGTGTGTGTGTGTGTGTGTGTGTGTGTGTGTGTGTACTTCACACATGCATGCCTGTGTATGATTGCATTAACCCAGCCCAGGCAGCCAAAAACTGCAATGTCATCAATGATTTCTAACAGTCTGAGTGCCACCATCTCCTGTGTGTGTGCGTGTGAACGCACAGCTGCAGTTAAGGCTCTCAGCTGATAAATGCAAACGCCACGCACCCAATTTAACCTCTCACCTTCCAGCTCCAGACCTGACTAATAAATCTCAGAATGTGCGATGGACAGCGTGGCCAAGTGAGTGGATGGCAGAGTGATGGATTTTGTGACCTCACGGGCTACACAGAGATTAAAGCCAGTGTTTGCCTTTGACCCCAATTATAAAAGTAGCATCCTGCATATTTTGATTTGGTTAAATAGCGTTGGCCCTTTTCATCAAGCGCTTCTGCAGTAGTTGGACTACATCGGCCTCTCTTTTATAATATTTGTAGTGAGTATGTCACGGCTTGTTATTTTGTATTAGAAATGTGTAAAGGCCCTGTTGAAGCTTCACTTTGACATGTTTTATTGAGGACCGTGTTCTACTTGGGTCTAGTAATAAGAGGGAATATGCTCCATAAATGAAAAATAACAGGTCCAATGCCCTTGATAGCTGACGTACTTGTCAACAGCCACATGTCGCGGCAAAATGTCCTTGAGCATGATGGCATGAGCGCTACTATTCACTCCGCTGTAGAAAACAAAAAAAAAGGAAACCCTATCTGCTCAATGATTTGAAAGCCCGGAGAGGACGAGATTTGTCTTGAATTTAAATGGAAAACATGTTTGAGAGGAATATTGTTCTTCCACTCTATAATAGAGAATATCACATACTGTATAATTTATGGTGTACGGAATGTAGGCACAATATGCATTATGTATTTTGAATACATAAACAAGTTTGTGGCTGAATGAGTTGCATAATGATTCAGAGTAACGGAGTGTGTTTTTTTTAAATAAACGTTGAGTTATAGGTGAAATGTGAGGTTCTGAGTAGGCTATAATGCAATCAAGTATGCAATCAAACACTGCTTTTAAATAATTAGTCACTGCTCTATGAAGATTAACTAGATGTGGAGATGATGTGTGAATAGTACTGAGGGCTGAAATGAAGCAAGGTCCCACACTAGTGAGCAGACATTCCCCAACGACCTTTGAACGTTCATCAAGGTGAACGTAGCATGCAGAGGAAGTTGATCTCTTAACATAATGACAGGAAAGAGTCGGCCCTCATTCTTTCCTGCAGCAAACGATAACATCCCATCGTGTGGTCATTCTTTTGGGTTTCCTTGTGTGCTGTTCACACAGAGGCAGCCAAGCGGGGGAATGGGCACTTCTTTCCTCTATAGGCTATTTGAGCGTTTACTCTTCCTGCCCCATGCTGACAGCATCAGCACAAATTATGGGCAGGGCAGTGGTGCATTATGGGTACACCAATCTTCCACGGGAGGGGTTCACTTGTCCCAGCCGCCAAACCCCAAGGGGAGGGGCGTAACGCTTGCTTGGTACAGTGGCAATCGCTGGTACTGCAGTTAAATGCTGTTCTATACACAGTATTTATTCCACAATAACCCATGTAGAAAAGCACCCAACTCTAAAATGATTAGAAACATTCCTTGTATGTGTTACACATATTTGGGTGGGGGGGGGGAATACTCACACACACGCACACAGGAGACTGATGGGAAATGCAACAAAATAAAAGAAGTGGGAAGAGTTCTTAGACTTTTATGAAGCAGAGAAGTCGACAGAGGATGCGAGCCTGACAGTGAGGACACGAAAGAGATGACTCCACAAGAGAGCCCCCCCCACCCCCAACCAAACAACCTCCTAAGTCCCTGGAGACAAAGGGGGCCAGGGAAGGAACGGGAGGCTAATGGGGTGGGAGGACAGAAGCTCCGAGAAGTGTATGATGAAAAATATCAGGGGGCGTGAGGTGGGACTTGGGGAGAGAGAGGGGGGTGGTGGGGTGCAAGTGATGGGACACACCACAGCAGGAGGTCATGTGGGGCCTGCTAGGTTGTGCAAGAGAGGGAGAGTTGGATGATTAAAGATGAGAGGGGGCTGAGTTGCTGCAGCTGTGTTGACTTGGTCTCTCGCAGAGCGGTGTGTGTGTGTGTGTGTGTGTGCGCGTGTGTGTGTGTGCGCGCATTACATGGGAAGGGGGTTCTGTCCTAGACTGGCCTGACTGGAGACACAGCTGCATAAACACACCTCATCTCTAGATAAGACCCAGGGGGTCTTCTTCACGCTGCCAGTTACCTGGAACCAATCCCCTTTCAGGAAATAAAGACACCAAGAATGGTGCGGTGGAACACCAAGGCTGTGATGCTTTGAGCTGTGTGTGGGTGTGTGTGCACCACCGGCATGGGTGTGGGAGAATATATTGGATTTCTATCTGAGGAAGAATGGTTTATTGCCACTCCCAAGAATAGATTTAGTAACGGGAAATATTTTGTGTGTGTTTGGCCTGGAGCCTGCTGGAGATCAGATGCATTTAAATCAGTGTCTCAACGGGCAGCTCCTATGAAGTACATGCGCACACTGATAAGTGTGTGCATCTGCATGCATAAACACGCTGTCGTGGATTTGTGATTATTTGGTATCCATTCTTTACCTTGGATTGTGAATAGTCTTGTGTACAGTACAATAGGCATATTTCTGCCATTCTACCCATCTGTGTATGGATGTGCATACGCTCATGGTTGAATGTGTCAACCTATTGGAATGGAATATATATATTAGAAGAATTGCGTTATCATGCGACGCTTCCAATGTGCGTGGATTTCATTTTCGCTCTTTTCTTGTGGGAGCATGCATTGAAGCAATAGAGAGCCTTCCCCCATGGTCCAGAGAGATGCTGTCCACCAGTTATAGGCTAGTTCCACTGTAGGTCCCGGGGTATTTTCTGCTTCCTTTGTTTGACATCAATAACAGCAACAGCGAGGAAATGACTGTCAAGACCTCCAGTTTGTGGCAGTGTGTGTGTATAAAATGCGTATAGCCTGTATATATTTTTAGATGTAGAGCCCCATTGCTCATATACGGTAGAATATGTCAGTCTCTCTTCTATAACCGCAGACCGCTTCAATACACGGTGCGCATAGAAAAATACTTTGTCTGGCCTGTCTGACTATATGCAGTAGACAATAGGATGCTCCTAAAGTATGATGCATTGTGGATTACTGTGTATGTGTGTGTGTGTGTGTGTGTGTGCGCGCGCGCGCGCATTCATTGCAATTGTGTGCAGCCTTGACACGCACTGTAAATGTATTTTCCCCATCACTAACTTCTTATTCCCCTTTAACACATTTCCATTCACAATGACTATGGAACCCCATGGACCTGCTTTTATGGGCAAATGCACTATTGATTAAACCATGTAATTATTACCCTATTAAAGTAAAATTCTGTTGTCGATTTGCCACCGTATACATTGTAATACCTGTGTGTGTGTGTGTGTGTGTGTGTCCTGTGTGAAGCGTGTAGCGGTCAGTGCCTTCTACAGTGTGTGGCCCTGACTTAACCCCGTCTCCCTCCAGTGGCCTCTGTGATTCAAACTGCTGCCTGTCAGTCCAGCCCAACTGCAGGGCCTTTTTCACGCTTCACGTGCTCCTTACTGCGTCTTCTGAGATGGAGAGCCGGGGATGCGGTCACGATAATGAAGCATTAGGATGCTAAGCACAACCCCTATGTAATATCCACCGGCCCATTCTCCGTCGGTGGAGGCACCCGGCTCCCGTAGAACACAATGGTGTTGAATAGACAGGAAGGCTTATCTTTTTAACAGGAAATGAATGTTGTGTTTGTTTGTGGCTGTCAATTTTAGTGTGATGTGACAATAACACGTGTGACGCGCTTCTGAAGTGCCGTTCGATTAATGCGCACGCAAGACGACGCTTTGCCCGTAAAGTAGTGCCTGGTTAGCTAGTGATGTCTACATTTAAAGTGTCACATTTTGTTAAAATTAACTAACTGTTAAATTAACTGACAAATAACAATACACACAAAAAAAAGAAATGATGATAATATCCCATTTTATAATACAAGTGTTTAAAGAGCCATTACCATCTCATGGCTACCAATTATTGTCGGTTCAACACTAAAAAGCCATTAAGGTCCATTTCTGCGCTTATTGGTGTGCGGGTGCTTTCTGAGCGTATTGATTTAGTTTTGGTCAGGTCTATTGTTGCAGGCTAGCCCAGGTACGTTGTTTCAACATGGCTTGCCGTGTTATTTATCTTTATTTGACACTGTCTAGGCTGCGTTCCCCAGTCGTTTACCCCCATAGGCCCACGCTGCGCTGATATATGGAGCTGTTCCACTTCTATATCTCCTGCACAGCTAACACGCTGAACACAAACTGTCTAGTCTCTAGTCTGTCAAGCTGCGTTTGTTCTGAAGGTGGGCGGGGCTCTGGTCTGTGTGTGTGTGTGTGTGTGTTTGCTTTTCCCTGCCCATTTGTCCTGCTTTAAGACCCTTTGCTGTGCTGTCGTCTCCTTAATACTAGTGCTGCTCCAGGGTTTTCTCTAGCCCACTTTTGCTATTCATTGGTGTGTGTGTGTGTGTGCCCGTGTGTCTTCAGTGCATTTAATAATGTACTGTATCTCCTAGCAGTTTCAAGGCAGTGTGGCTAGGACTCACATATGTGTGTTCACATAAATAACACCACCTACGTGTGGTGTTATATTTGGACGGATGACCTTGCATTCCATTGTGTCTCTCGTGTGCATACTGTACATACTTGAAGTATGCATAGTACTGTGCATTTTATCATGTATACTGTGTGTGTGTACACACACACACAAGTCCTCCTCTGACTGACTAGTATTGTATTGCTGGTCTTGGTGCAATGAGCCAGGCAGGTTGAGCTGCAGGGGTAATTCACTAACACTTGACCTGCTTTACTGAGTCACTTGTGTAGCTGGAGAGGGGAGGGGGAGGGGGGGAGTGGTGATTGGGTGGGGTGGTGCAGATGGAGGGAGATGGAGGGGAGGGAGATTGAGAGCAACAGCTGCAGGAGGGAGAGGGAGGATGCGATGACGGGGCTTGCATTTCTCTCTCTCTCTCTCTCTCTCTCTCTCTCTCTCTCTCTCTCTCTCTCTCTCTCTCTCTCTCTCTCTCTCTCT
>JAODTR010060680.1:0-16927 GCA_025399935.1 Amblyopsis rosae
TCTCTCTCTCTCTCTCTCTCTCTCTCTCTCTCTCTCTCTCTCTCTCTCTCTCTCTCTCTCTCTCTCTCTCACATGCTTCTCTTTCTTTTGTGAGGCCCAGCCCACTTTTTCGCTCTGCAGCGGCCTGATTGGCCAACGCAGGCTCCCATTCAGGGATTCGCCCAGTGTGTTTAGGATGCACTGGGTTCTCACTTTGAGCTCAGTGGCACAGAGAGCAGCAGAGGAGAAGGTGCTCCAGCAGTCCACATACACACACAGGGAGGGAGGGAGACAGGAGAGGCGAGCAGAGGCTCTCAGCTGGCACAAGAGTGACAGCATGCAGCTTACAGCCATGGAGGACGGTAGGGGAGAGAACTCTTTAATGCTTCTTGACTTTTCAGTTGCCGTCTTGCAGTTAGCTTCAGTTAGATGTCCCATATGAATGGAATTCAATCATCAGGAACTTATTAATGTGATCAGTACATTTATGTTGTCAACACATCGGTAATATCCTGTTTTGCATGCAGTAATGCAGATGTACCTTTTTCTAACTTAGTGCGTACCAAAGATGTTTCATGATGTATCAGGAGCTGGAGCATTTAATCAACAGTGACCAATGAATTGAATAAGGGGGCAGACCTAGTTAATTCAGCGTGTGTGCCTTATATCACTGTACAGTGTGTCCTGTAGCTTACCACCTGCACGTGGCTCTGTGTTGTGTCCCACTCGCTCCAAATGTTATGCAGAGCAGAAGGGTTTATTATGCTTTCATTAGTTTAAAATACAACGGGAAACACGATTAGTTTACGATACGTCGTCACTTCTTAAACCTCCTTTTGTAACGTTATAGATACGGTATTCCGTTCCAGTTTGTTATACTAAAAGCTTCAAAGTGTTTTGTGTCAATGTGTAGTTGTCACAGTGCTTTGATTCAGTGCTGTTGCATACTGTACCTAACACGTGCATCCTTAACTTATGGCTGTGTGTGTGTGGACAAGTGATGTTTGTGCGTGTGGACGCTGCCTAAGAGATAGTTCTTTGTCTGGTGTGGAGGAGGAGAAGGAGGCGGGAGGGGTGGAGGCTGACACTCGCCTTTGTTCACTAGCGTTCTCTCTCGCTCGCTCGCTCACTCACACGGCCTTTACAATTTAACATCATTACACTGTGTGTGTGTGCGCGCTGACTGTGGTTAATGGCATGGCTATAGTATGACAGCTTGGCCCGGTCACCCTTGGCTACCGCAACACCTGGCTACTGACTGAGGCAACAGAGAAGGTCGAGAGGGAGGGAGGGGTGGGGGGAGAAAGAACCTGCTGAGGCATTTCCTCCCCTGCACGCCAGGCTGCCACTGCAGTAGCTCTGTGTGTGTGTGGTCAAAGCCAGCCATGTGTCCAGTGTTCAAGCCCCCATCCCCATTGTGTGTGTGTGTGTGTGTGTGTGTGTGTGTGTGTGTGTGTGTTTGTGAAACACTTACTTGACCACTAGCACCTCACCTATGTATTGCAATACCTACAGTACAGTATCTCGCTAGATCAGTGTCGTTTCAACCTTTTGACCATCAACCTGCACATCTGAGTGCATAAGGGCAGCCACAAGCAATGCATACATTTTAATAGCACACACAGCAGCAGGAAAATAAGCATGAGATAGCCTAAACAAATACTCTAATTACATATGTTCTGGGGCTTGACAAGACCAGAATTTTCTAGAGCCCCATTCTCTTTCCCTCACACACACACGAATGCTCTATAGACAGCACTATAGTTTACATCTGCATGATTATGGTTTGTACTGTAAACCCTTGTCAGTTCACTGTTCTTTAGACATTATCCAGATGTGCTCCTATACATTTAAAACATGTATTCTGCTCAGACTTATGCACAGTATACTTGTGTGTGCGCCGTCTAAGTAATTTGGGTCATGGCCAGGTTGGTTACATACACACACAATAGTCATTGTCTGCCAGCTCTTTGGTAACCATTATATCTGCATTCACCTTGGGATTGTATAAACTGTATTCCTTTGCATTTGGCCTTTTTCAATATCATGAATAAAGGAAATGATAGGGAGGAAGGGATACACGCACACTGAAATTGTCTTATCTTTAGCATCATTGTGTGTGTGGCGTTGCTCAGGATTATTGAGATCGGTAATGACTGAATTATTACCTGCATTGGGCCTGAGCAAAGCTAAGCTGGAGACTGTATCTCTTGAGACTTGTAACAACTCTACCTACTTACAGCACCCGTCTTTGCCAGGCCAGGCTACATGCACAGTTTAAATGTATGTACTCTGCCCAACACAGCAGATGAATAGGCAAAAGGACCACGCATAGCATTTGAGCATGGATGGGTTATAACAAGAAAAGAACCTGAATGCAGTGTTTGGTGGCAGATGTCTCACCTCATTATTGGCAACAAATTAAATACTCTGTCCTTGTCTCTAGCTCTACCCCCCAAGCCAGCCAAACACCAACAGACCACCTCGGTGGGAGGGGGCATCAGCAATGGGCCTAAGGAAGGAGGCACTGGAGGGTCTCTTCAAGAGGCTGAATGGTACTGGGGAGACATATCCAGGTAACGCACGCTACACACTTGTCTCACTCTGTTATTATGAGAGGGGGGGAGGTGCTTCACATCCTCTAATGCATGAAAGTCCAGATAAAGCTGGCTAAAGATAAAGTCATTACCGATTTGAAAAACGTTGGGTTCCACAGACATAATGACAGATTTGACCCTTTTTCTATATATATATAAACAAAATCATAAATAAGCACACACTAAGTGATTATCCCAATCAATTTCAGAGTGGTGATTCCAGGGACATGGGATCTCACAGAACTATAAAACATGTTTGATATTCAAATTCTGGGAACCTCCGAGCCAATCAGCAACATTAATTTTCGGTCTGTAAACCCCTCGCACTACAGGATCATTTGTGCAGATGATCGGTTCCGGCCAGCCTTGAGTTGGGCACGCCCCTGCGATTGTTGGGAGGGGCAAATTGGTCCCAGAATCGGGCCAAAAATCCTGTAGTGTGGGGCCAGCTTAAGCAGAGTGTCACCAAAGTGGAAAACAAACTCACTTCTGTGAAGTGACCTCAAAGGCGAATAATGTTGATCCACCAATAACACTCTCTAGGTCCATGCTACAACTTTTCACTAGATTTAACATACTGTGCTGCATGGAAGCTTGTTGATCTTTCTAGTCTAATAGTTTACCTACTGTACTGTACATACTGTACTGTATTCTAGGCAAGATAGAGTGCAGAGAAATGTGGATTCTTAGTATGTGTAATCCACCTAGTGGTGCATTGATTGACAGCTGAAAGAGTCAAGTGTCACTTAACAGCGGCAGAAGTCTGTCACCTACATTTGAGACGGAGATGAATACTTGGTGAAGGTCCTCCATCCACAGGATTCTAATCTGTTCACTATAGACAGTCCACCAATAATGATCAACAATAGCATAATGAATGTAAGACCTGTGCCCTCTACAGTGGACAGGGGGGGGATTAGTGTGTATTGGGAATCCTTTTCCAATGTCAATAAAGCTGGCATGTGAGTAAACCAATGCTAGAATAGCCCCTCAGGACATCTGTGTAAGTAAGGAACACACTGAACTGTTGTAGGGTTAGTCTAAATGAACACCCACTGTCTTCTGTCTAAAGGGAGGAGGTCAACGATAAACTCAGAGACATGCCGGACGGAACCTTCCTGGTCCGAGACGCCTCCACTAAGATGCAGGGTGACTACACGCTAACACTGAGGTACCGTGCTTCACCATCTCTTTAGCTGTTTAGCATTGGCATTGCTGTGTTTTGTAGAGAGAAATGAATTGTAGGACAGTCTTTCTCATCTTATCCTTACTGCCTAATGCTGTGTGTAGATATCATGTTGGAGGCTAATGCTAACTGGAATCAAACGCAAAGTGCAAACGCCATACAATTTAAGAAAACACGTGCAGATATACATAACATAAGCAAACTAAGTCTACATCTAATCAAGCATTTAGGAATCATGCCACAACACAACCCACGTGCTGGTATCGTGATCAAAGAACCGATTATCTTTTTTTATTTGGGATGTGCTTTGACTAGCCTCGCAAGACTATCCTCATATCGCAAGCTTTACTTTAATTTTGCTGTGAGAATCAGTCTGGAAAGCCTAGAAATCATTTCAAATGTGTCCAAGTAGCAACTGAACTTACCAATCAGCATCGTATTGATAGCTATACGTGGTTTAGGTGTGCTGATAGCGAAAGCGACCAGATGGTTCATCCAA
Source organism: Amblyopsis rosae (assembly GCA_025399935.1). Classification (NCBI taxonomy): domain Eukaryota; kingdom Metazoa; phylum Chordata; class Actinopteri; order Percopsiformes; family Amblyopsidae; genus Amblyopsis; species Amblyopsis rosae. The sequence continues at coordinate 4,262 of JAODTR010060680.1, forward strand.
ACATCTGCAGCCAGATGGTTCATCCAATCAACTGCCAAGTACCTGCCCTTTACAAACTGTTTTAGATGGAGTTGTGACTAACAATTAATCTGGCATGTCAGGTTATGTTTTGACTACTTGCAGTGTGAAAGTGTGATGTGTTTTTGCATGTCTTAAATTGCATTGCGTTTGCACTTATCGCGTTTGCACCATAAGTCCTAATGTGACAATATAGCCATCTACCCACACCAAGAAACAACTGAATCCACATCTAATGTTTAAACCACTTGATACAAAAAGTGCATTACATTGTATTCCCTGAACACGGACCGTGCCAGGGCAATGAAATGTACATCCTTGTATCTTCTAGGAAAGGGGGAAACAACAAGCTGATTAAGATCTACCACCGTGAGGGGAAGTATGGCTTCTCTGACCCTTTAACGTTCAACTCAGTAGTAGAGCTGATCAGCCATTACCGGCACGAGTCCCTGGCCCAGTACAACACCAAGCTGGACGTGAAGCTCATGTACCCCATCTCCCGCTACCAGCAGGTATGCAACCCCCTCCCCATGCTATGGTAGGAGCCACTAAATGCTGAGGCGTTTCCCTGCTCACCGGCATCTGCCACGCTCCATAATTGCACACGTCCAGCATGTCAAAGGGCCATGCTTGCATTTGTTCCCTTGTTTGCCAGCCTACATAACTCAGTGTTGCTCTGAACCCAACACACACACACACACACGGTATTGTTGTAGTTTATTAGCATTGTTAGGAGCATGGCTTACACACACAGGCACTTTCTATATGGCCTGAAAGCCATCACACATTCTTTTCTCCATGTTTAGGGAGGGTCCTCATCGTTTCAGACCAGAATAGTGGCCTACACTCTTTGACATTGCCCTGTTTCTTCTGTTCAGGACCAGTTGGTAAAAGAAGATAACATTGACGCTGTTGGGAAGAAGCTCCAGGAATACCACAGTCAGTATCAAGAGAAGAGCAAAGAGTATGACCGGCTGTATGACGAGTACACCAAAACGTCCCAGGTAAACGGATGCAGCATTGTGGCCGTTGACGCAGGGTAGTATATTCCATGTTAGGTGTTAGGCTAACCCTGCACCATCATCACTACCACCACCACCCCCCTCCTCCTCAGGAGATCCAGATGAAGCGGACAGCCATCGAGGCCTTCAACGAGACCATCAAGATCTTTGAGGAGCAGTGCCACACACAGGAGCGCTACAGCAAGGAGTATATGGAGCGCTTACGGCGCGACGCCAACGACAAGGAGCTGGAGCGCATCACGATGAACTACGAGAAGCTCAAGTCGCGGCTGGGAGAGATCCACGACAGCAAGGTCCGCCTGGAGCAGGACCTGAAGACCCAGGCCATGGACAACCGCGAGACGGACAAGACGATGAACAGCCTGAAGCCCGACCTCATTCAGCTCCGCAAGATTAGGGACCAGTATCTAGTGTGAGTAGGTACACACACGACGACAATGTGTGACAACGCTGGGGAGTGCCTGTGACGTGTGGCTGGCAACTTGCCACTAGCTGTCTGTGTGAGGCCCTGCTTAACAGGACTGGGTCGCATGGCATTAGCAGGACTGGCCCTGCCAGTGGTGTTGTAATTGAAAGATAATTACTAGTAGTAATAATTCCCCTCTTTGGTTTACTCCTGCAGCTGGCTCAACCATAAAGGAGTCCGTCAGAAACAAATAAACGACTGGCTGGGAATCAATAACGACAACACTGACGAGTAAGTCTGTCTGTCTGTCTGTCTGTCATGTCAACACGTCAACACAGTAAATGTATGCAAAAAAGGATGCACAGGCCGCATAAGTCACACTACCGTGTGTGTGTGTGTGCGCACAGAGGGTACTTTGTGAGTGAGGAGGATGAGAACATGCCCCACTACGACGAGAAGAGCTGGTTCGTTGGGGATCTGAACCGAACTCAGGCAGAGGAGCTGCTCCAGGGGAAGCCCGACGGGGCCTTCCTCATCCGCGAGAGCAGCAAGAAGGGCTGCTTCGCCTGCTCAGTAGTGTAAGTACACCCGGACACCCTCTGTAAACACGACACGCATCATTTAGCCTTCTTCCAACCAACACTGCTATGGCAGGCAGCATTGAATAAGTCCGAGCAGCACTCCAGCATGTCAGACCATAACAGATCATCAGTGGTGCTCTTAACACGCTCAGACAGCATCACAACACAGGCCCACCATAACGGCTGTCTGTCTGTCTGTCTGTCTGCTTGCCCCTACAGTGTGGAAGGTGAGGTGAAGCACTGTGTGATCTACAGCACCCCGCGCGGCTACGGCTTCGCCGAGCCCTACAACCTGTACGGCAGCCTGAAGGAACTGGTGCTGCACTACCGCCAGACGTCACTGGTGCAGCACAACGACTCTCTCAACGTGCGCCTGGCCTACCCCGTCTACACAGCGATAGGACGCAGATGAGCCAACGCCCCACACAGACCGACCCCTCGCGCTGCAGCCAGGGGAAACCCCAACACCAGGCCGGAGAACAAGATGGCTAGAGAATAAACTTGCTGCAACACCTGTGTGGGCCACCTCGGAGTTCTACATATATATTTTTACAAGAACAATTTCGGAGGGCATTCTTTCTAAAGACTGCTTGATTTGCACAAGGAAGTTTTAACATGTTTCTGAATGTGGGAAAAAAAAAAAAGTGACCAAGAGAAGGAAACGTGTTTCAGGTTGATACCCCACCCCCGCTGCTACCTAAGCTCCAGCTCAGACTTGAACAGAAATCAAGCTTGTTTCGTTTCCGCTTAATTTTTTTTCTTCTGATTTACCTGTTATCTTTTTGGATTTGTTTTCATTTGACTTATTTCTGTTTGTTTACTCCTAGATAGCTTATGTGCTATATGCAAGAGTAGATGATGTCATGTGTCTGTTACGTGTCCCTCTCTGCACAGAAAGCAAAAACAATGTAGCATAAAGAGACTGTCTATATATGTCTGTCTATATATATATATATATATATATATATATATATATAGACAGACTGCTGCTGAGGGGTTACGGGAGGGATGTAAGGCTGCCGCAGCTTATATGAAAAATGTCTTGACAGGAGACAGGCTGACTTGGTTTTTTTTTTTTAACCTTGCTTTGCTCGAACGTAGTTCTCACTTTGCCATGTATAAATGGTAACAACACAGTTAACAGAACTCTAGACCAAAGTTGGTATAAAGGAGATTTGGGAGGGGGGGAAGCAAGCCAGGGCATTGCTTGAGACCAGGCATAAACTAAGAAGTTTGGGGAAGTGCATAACATGCCATTCATGCCATTAGTTCTGAAATGGTTTAGAAGCAAAAGCTTCGTGCATTTAGGGGCACCATAGTCAATTATCAAGCACTTAACACTAGATCAGACTCCTACCAATACAAGGTTGTGAGTGGTTTAGTTCACTAAGATATTCCCCCTGAGGAAAATGTGAAAACTAAAACCTGCCCACGTAAACCCACTTTTATGCATGGTTTAAAAACAAACATGAGCAAGGAACAGAAATGTGCTTGTGTATTGTTAGACAACCTTCAGAGATAAGCTTTGATGCAAACATGTTTTATGTATAACACAAAAGCAGGTAGAACGAAAGAGCTGAGTCCTGGGCAGATGACAAATGCTTTAGATAAATCTACAAACTTGAACGTGCAATGTTATCTAGGTTAGGAGAGGTGCACTATGGACACCACCAGGGTTCAGAGATCACAGATTTAAGTAAGATTTATTATTTTTATTATTTGCTCTTACCCTTTCATTCTTTATCAGGTGCTTGACTTTATAACCAGTGAAAACATTTCTGTTAAGGAAAAAAGAAAAGCTATTACCATCACACAATAAAATTGTTTTCCAAATCTGAAGGATAAACACAAAGTTGTATTCTTCCTGAAATTGATTATCTTCTCTGATTGGCTCTTATTTGGCTTTAATGCCTTACAGATCATCACATCATTAAAATATTTGAATAAAGGGGTAGTGAAGTCATCTAGTTGAAAGATAACAATCTTTGGTCTATGAGAGTAGCCTTATGTGATCATGGGACACTAAAACTGGCATCTAGAGCACCTCTCACAAGGCAAAGACTGCATCTGGAGTGGTCTACCATTCTCAAGCAAATCCTACTGCCATTGGCTTAATGTCTCAGGGGACCCAGTCTTTCCCAGACAGTTGCCCCTCCCTGCCTGATAATCTAGGACTATTTTAAGGTCTTGGCGACAAGGGGAGGTTTGTGGAGCTACAAGGGGGCTACTTTAGTGACCATGTCTGTGGGATAAACAAAGCCAGCTGTGAATTATCCAGAGACCATGTCTGAAAGGAGTTACAGCTTCTTTAAATGTCTGCATGGCATATGGAAGGCACTAGAAAAATAGCTAGATGTCAACGCTGGTTACAAAGTCACATGAGCACCTCTTGTCTGTCATCTATGATAAGCCACCATGGGGAATATACAGGCCATAAACACGCACGCACACACACACAAGTACTGTATGTCTGAAGAACAGTGTCATGGTTGAAAGGGATGGGGACCATTGTTTGTGTGCGAGTGATACTAAATGGGTTGTTGCCCACCACCATCTTCTATCTGTGCCTGTCCTACGGCTATCCTGCCCTCTTTATCTATAGTACCAGCACATGTCATTCTACAGACCATGCTGTCTGGTTGGGGGCCAGAGACGGTGCACTTAAAGCCAATGATAAAGAGTGCTCCTTACCTTACACTGTAGCCCTCCACTGGGAAAAACAAAGCAGAGGGCCAGAATGAATCCCATCATTTTAGTATAAGGTCACTTTTGTGAGAAAAGATCGTCAAGCCAACGGTGGCAATTTATTTAGAATAATTAAACATTTCAGTGGGTTTAGCGAGTCATCCTAGATTTTGGGGAATTGGGATAAGAGTTTTATCTTTTTCGAAATGGGTTGTAATAGTTATTCTGCAGAACAGGGTTTATTTTGTTCTGAAAAGTATGTTCAGTGATACAATGTTTTCACATGACAGCAGTGACTTGGAGTGTGTACAGGAGCACACTTGAAGTCAGCTAGCCAGGAAGATATAAAACACAAGCCTTGATGAAAGGAAGCTTTGGTCTAAGGAGCTGGTGTGTCAGGGGACAGCAAGGCAGGGTGTGTTGATATAATGTTGAATGTACTCAAAACATTTAAGCACCATGGTCAATGTTGTCCATACGCATATAATGGAACTATAGGGTGCTTTTGGAAATTCCAGGACTGCATTATTCAAGGGACGTTTAGTGTCCATCTCATTATGGTCAGATTCCTCAGGGGGGACAAGCCTGTGTCTACCTGTTTACTCTTGTACTACCACACAATGAAGCCAGCGATTTCAGAAATCAGGGTTTTCTCCTCATACCTACAACTACAAAATGATTCTGGTTTTATTACTACAGACCTGCTTGATTTAGAAGAAAGTTTGTCCCTAGAGAATGCAGTGTTACCAACAGGTAAGGAAAGGTTCCTTTCCATCCACTATCAGTGTGAACAGCTGTCATTTTTAGCTTTTTTTTATATAGTTTTTTGGTGCCTAGAGATGCTCAGTTCTATTGAACTTTTGCATATCTCACTATTGAATGTCTTTATATGAAAACAAAAGTGTATTAAAGATACGATTAATTTAGTTTTCTGGTGAGCAGGGCCAAGGTTTTATGATAAATGTACAGTATTCCTTGCAGATAGATACATCCCATAGCTAATCTAGGAGAGAAGGAGTTTTTCTTTTTTTTTAATGTTTTTTTCAGACATGCTCGCTTGGTTGTATTTCTTCACAGAGGGTTTGTCTGAAATTGCACACATCATCAAGAATGTGTACTTCAGTGTGTGCATGTATGCATCCTGCCACAAACATTAACAATAATAGAACATTGTTTGTTTATAGTGCTAAAAGACATTTATATTGTGAGTGCTTTGAATTAGAATTCCTGTTCTTAGACTGTTTTCTCTCTCTGGCCCGAACATTTAGACCAAAGATTTCAGTTGACTGTTTCTCATCCATCCAGTTGATCAGTAAAAATGGGTGTTTCAGTGTCACGTTTGTTGTATTCATCGATTTGCATCACTAAAAGCTGATATTCACATTATCGTCCTCTTTTTGAGTGATTGTTGTAATTTGTTAGTTACCGTAATATCAAAATAGTGTTACTTTAGTGCAGAATAAAATCAAAAAGCTAGTTCTGTAGTATATATAGATCACGTACATCTGGAAGTAATGCATTTGTTTTAAGCACTTTCACTAGCCATTATGAAACTGGTTGTAACCATTAAAAGGTAGAGTCAGAAATTCTGAAGAAAGACTTTAATATTTGAACTCAAACAAAACAACAATAAAGCTCTCCTTTCAATGGCATAGGGTTCTCACGTAGATGCTCCACACCTCAAATTGGACCAGCATTTGCAAGGCTGGGATAGTGATAGTGTGGTGCAGACTGCACCTCTTTGATTGTAATCCCATTTATTGACCCATGTTTGGGTTGTGTAGAAACACCGGATTGTTCTTTCAGCAAGCAAGCACACAGAACAGACAGCCAGCAGACCATTTGGCAAAAAGTGTATTATCTTTGAATCGCTGACTCTACCTTTAATGTAATGTTAATTATGTGAATGCACAACATTTCAACAATAAGATGTTTTTCCCCATATTTGCACATGATGGCCATAGTTGCAGTTTAGTTTGCAATTTATAACATTAAAATAATATTTTGTCCTGCACAGAAACCTCTTATCTATGGTCAAATTATACATTTGAGAAATTGATTAAAAGTTGATTTAGTAAATGATCATTATTTAGATTTTTCATATAAATGGTTCAAGATTTTGAGTTTCTGAATGACTACCCCACTTGAATGGGTAGGTTTGATCGGGCTTTCATTCATGTAATGACATGCAATATTCCCTTTCTTTGTATGGCAGGGGGTTGCCTGTTTTTTCTTCAGGTGGCTGTTTTATATGAAGACATGCACATACAGTAGTAGACACAATGGTAATCCACAGAGATGGGCAGAGAACGTTAGTGGGAAATACCACAATGTCCATATAGTCCAGTTTACTTTTGACTGTTTAGTTGAGGTTTCACTTTTACAAATCTTAACTTCCACTGCAGGAACAGGTTTATATTTACACAAGACAAGTAATATTTTGTGTAGTAAAAAAATACAACAATAGGTGCAACCCTGGTCATAAAAAGGTACAATGCTGCACCTTCATTCTGAGTGTTTTATTTCACTCCCACCCCAGGACTGTTAAAATAGCGACCATTTGTTGTTGTACTACTAAATCTCACCCGTGAGCAGTTCTGCAAAGTTTTATTTGCAGTTAGGTTTGAATATGTTTGCGATTCTCACCAAGGAGTCTTGTGTGTTCTTACCACTGCTTAACTGATCACAGTACCCAGCACAGCTTCAGCAAGTACAGCTTCTTATACATATACAAATATATATATATATATATATATATATATATATATATATAAATAATTTAAAAAAAAAAAAGTTTTGAAAAGTGTCTTCGTTTTCCCTTTTTGACATACGTACAGATCCAGCATGCATCTTTGGTACTCTTGACTGTTGTTTTTTGTGTATAAAACAAAAAGTGGTAAAAAGGATGTTTAAAAAACAAATGTTATTTGTCTGTTGGTATGTATGGTGTATTCAAATCTGAAATATAATAGCAAGAATAACATCACTGCTTATAGCTGAAAACAAGTTCCTGTCCTTTTTGTGTCAGTTGTACAAAGATACTGTATTGTGCTGTAATACTGAGAAAGAGGAATTACTTCATATTATTTGTTTATCTATTATTAATACTTGCTTGTTAGACTGTTGCAGTGGGAGATTTATACAAACATATGTAATCTCAATTTTAGTCTCAAAAGAATCTCAGTAAAATATGCTGTCGATTTCTACTTCCACATATCAGAAATGTAAAAAAAATGATGCAAGCAATAAAACATTGGTTTGCTTTTTATGAGACACCACTAAACGAGGCTTATACTGTTCATATTGTTGTGTTTTTGATTCAAGTGGGAATGTGGTCCTGGTCATTTCCTCTCACTCAGTATTGCGCTATGCCTTGCAGTGTCTACTGGCTTACAGTATGTAGGTATTCTGTCTTTGGCCCGTCAGTACACTTTATGTTATTGTAACTGTTGCAATAGTTTGTTGGTTGTAGAATCTGTTTGTTTTATGAGCTAAATTCATGTGCGTTTATCAGTGGAACTCAACCATATTCAGTTCTCATGCAGAATAAACATATTTTGTTCAAATACACACACACACACACACGTGTGCCTGCATTGTTTGTGTTGTCCTGGTTCATTGCAATGAATCCCAAAATAGCAGTGGTTTATTAACCAGACATGGAACAAACTATAGATTATTTTGATATCTCTCATCATCATGGTCCTTTCACCAGAATGTTGTGGTCTTTAATGAGAATCTTATGGAAACAGTCAAGAACCAATATTCAGAGAAACGACAGAAATGGTCGATTATAATTGTATAACAAGCTCCAGAAGCACTGATAGCTATTAAAGCTAAATGAGCTGCTTTAGCCTCCCATAATAATTGATACTGACCGCACTCTACAATTTCAATTTCAAGGTCCTCTGCTAAATACCTTTTAGAATAATTTAGAGCAGTCTCAAAGCTGACCCCAGTATACGTTACACCCATCCTGCTGAGGCCTTGCATTCTCCTCTGTCTTGGGTTGCTGTTGAGATAGAATACTGTGCATGTGTTGCTTGATGTATACAATATTATTTTTATATACCGCAGAGTCATATTTGATTATATAATTTTGTCATTATGATTGGAGGATATGACAGTTTGTTTCCATTTTAAATGTGGGTATGTGGAGCCCTTTAACATTGAAATGTGACTAAGGGCTGCAGTATATAAAACACAATTTTAAAATTAACTTTCTCTACAGTACATTTCAAAATGGTATATTTACCAAGATACCATCTGTTTAAGGTGGGGTCAGCAATTGTAAGCTAATACAGTTTTATCAAATTCAGCGAATATCTCCTCACAGTCAACTAGCTGTCCCAGTGATTCTGCACAGCCCTGGCTCTGTGTAGGGGACATGATGTGGTGCAGACCGCACCACACAAACTATCCTACCCATGGCAATGTGTGGATAATCTTATAGCATAGAAGAGAGAGTTGTGTTTGTTTTGATCAAGATCAGATGTTGGACTTTATCAAAACAAAAATATAGTTAAGACCTTGAGTTCCAATTTCTAACCAACTTTCTTAAAAAACATTATTATTTTACCCAGCAATAATTTAGATCATTATACTGCAAGTTCTTATTTCTGGTTATAAAGATAGAGGCCACGGCCCTCTGCAGGCTCAAAATGCAGCTTTAAATGCAGGGTAGCAGAGCCCACTGCATAAATAAGGACTATTTGATCAACTCTCCTTTTTAAGTTACACATTCTGTCTATTACTCCATGAGATAGAATGGCAGTGATTACACTAGCTAAACATTAGTACAGAGCTCCAAGGCACCGGTTACTAACTATTTCTAAATTTTCCAGTTCATATGACAAGTAAAGGCCAATGTAATGTGTCAATCAAATCATGACAGCATGCAGTCCTGCATGACCAATCATATTACAGTACACACAACTATATTATATAAGTCTGGGCAGTTGCTGAAAAGGATCAGCTCCTTTTCCAGTTTAGGTTGAAAAGTAAAAATGTATTCTACTGTATTTATAATTTGAAAACCAATTACATTCATTTACTCAGACTGTAGACATTCATTTAATGTAATTTAATCTACACCTAAATCATGCCAAAAACACTGCACCAATGTGTTTATGTGAGTAACACCACCACTGGAGTGGTGATAAGCTTCATAGGCGCATGTTGAGGTGGGGTTTTTCAAGCGCAATGGACGTGAATGATAATTTTGATCTGGTTCAGTTTAGCAAGCGATTGTTTCGTTGAGTGTTAGCGTGTGCAAGCTGGAAGGTTCAAGACAAGTGACAAGGGTATACTGCATTAAGAGGCATCAAAATGAGACTGCTGAAACAGCTGTGTAACGATTGTTATTATAAACCCACCTACCGCTCTGTGCACATGCCGCAACATATGATCACAGCTATTGCATGCACACAAGCAGGACTGTGTTCTGTGATGAAGGCATGCCAATGAGATGTGGCCTGTATATGCAGCCTATTAGGACACCAGATAGCCTTCAATTACAGTCAGTAATAGGAATACAGTTGGGAATAGCGTAATGGGGATAAGTCATGCTATTAGTCATACCACACAGGAATATGGCCCTTTGGGAATACACAATACACAGGGGTGTCACCTAACCTCTGACCGATTCAATTGTTCATTTGAAGTTCTTTTTTCATCTACAGGCTTATATTTTAAACGTTTGTCCTTTTCCCAACACCATTGGTCTAGTTTTGTCATGTTAGGGCCTATACCTCCAGCAAAGAGCTTACTATGATGAATGAGAATACGGTGTAGAAAATGAAATAACATTTTATTTATTTAAGGGTATACAGTATACTATACTGTATATAGGCCTATATTGCATTCATTTGTCATTGTAAATTAGCAAGGACTGATTATCTTACAGTGTATTTATAGATATGTTAATATCCATGCCTGACACGTGTGGCATAATAAGATGCTGATTAAACAGCGTGGAGCCATGGAGGACTGGCCACTCTGTCATTCTATTGCTGGTCCCATCGCGCGGTGCATGGGAGCAGCAATAGGCAGATGACGAGCACAGTGCAGAGAAGAAGAGGATGCTGTGGCATGCTGCATACTGTGAGCACAGGACTATAGAAGCAGCACATGATAAGAAACAAGAAAGAACTACAGTATGAACCAGTGGGATACTTAACCCAGCGGTGCTGCTCAATGGCCTCCCTCGTACAACCTGCAGGAAGACGTCCTTTGTCTTCATGTGTGTGCTCTATATGCCTTTGAAAGCTTTCAGTCTTTTGATACGCAGCAGGCATTATTTTCTGTAGCTTTGCTGCAGAAATTACTTGAGACATAACTTTGTCTATGATGCTGAAGGCAAAGATCATCTGTTACCATGGAAACTTGTATCAGCAAAAGGAGCCATCATGTTGGTTCCACAGGTGCTTGGGCAGAGCAGTTCTATACTAACAGTATAGGTTCATATAAACAGGTATGTGCTAGCCTGATGTAACCAAACTCAAAATACTTTTCTGAATAGGATCTGGACATGCACACACACACACACACGCACGCACACACTCACGCACGCACGCACGCTGCCACACACAGCTGACACACACACAGAGAGTCTTTCCCGGGCCTTCATTGATCATACCTGACCATGATACACGTGTAATTAGCATTTCAATGTAGCTATATCTGGGCTTCAGGCGGCCTGTCAATCTCACTTTATCTGCTGTCTGATGAGAATGACATACTGTAACTGTAGGTGTTTTGACAGACATATTACAGTTCTTCTATCAATTGATCTTAAATAGAGCAAATTATCTGAGAAGAATTAAGTTTTAAGGGTCTCTCTATGTTTGAGTAAACCATAAAATAATTTTCACTCTTTAATCTGATGGCTGGAACTCAAAATGAAACCACACAGTAGTTTCCTAACCATATTGTAATTGTTTGTGAACGTCTGAAATTAAACATAATTGTAAAACCACATACATCTTTTCAAATAGTTTTTTGGTTTAACAGATGGCAATGACTCATATCTGTATGCTTGGCGTCTGGTTCCACCAAGGTGACATTGTGATTATGTGATCAGCCATACAGTAGGTTTGGTACTGAACATCCAATGCTAAATGAAAGGCGCACAGCGTGTACTTTCTGCAGACTGGCCTAGCCGCTGCCCTTACTTGGTATGTAACAAGAAATAAACTAGGATGCATTGCAAATACTAATAGATAGAGACGATCTTTATTCCAAGGAGAGACATTCTATCAGAATCTAGTGTAAATCGCCAACCAGCTTTGTTAGACAGACACCAACCTCAACTTCAGAGTCTGCATATGACACCACACAAACATGGCAGCATGCATGGAGAAGTACATAGTTACAGTAATTGGAAACAACATAACAAGAAACAAAAATGTTATCCAGCTACTCCATTTCAACTATCTTTTGTCCTCCAGACTATATGTGTGTGGAATATGATGACACAATATGGTGTTCACAGTAACTCGCCGAGCCCTTCAAGAGAGCACATGCTAGTGTTTGTTTGGCGATGGATATGAGATTGGTAAGAGATCCATAAAGGTCAGGTCAGTTTATATCAAACCAACTCCCATAATCACGCTCACACATAACCTCTATGTAAGACTACCACTTTAAAATTGCATTGTTTCTTCTGTGTGTGTGTGTGTGTGTGTGTGTGTGTGTGTGTGTGTGTGTGTGTGAGAGAGAGATCTGAGTTTACAGTGTGGAGAACACAATAATACCAAAATAAGTTCTTAATTGAAATGTTCAATGCAACAATCCTTGCATCTATTATTTTATTAAAACATCAGCTAGTGAAATGAAGCCACACTATCAGGACAGTGCACACACATAAGGAATAAGGCTTGGTGGATTCGAATGGCTGGCTGGACCTTATGACCTATATTAATTAGAGTTATTATTAAAGTCCACTATTTGTTCC
>JAODTR010060691.1:0-16926 GCA_025399935.1 Amblyopsis rosae
TGATGTCCTGTTCTTGTGTTTATGTTGGTATCTCCTCTTGCTTTTTTGGCTTCAGAAAAGCAAAAAAATACGACACCTCACTCTTAAGCTTGTAAAACCATGTGTAGTCTAAAACGTGCACCATTTCGGGATATCCCCTGAAAGCTTGACAATTCCCCTGCGCATAACATAGGTTTGCACAATGGCCGTTCTTGGAAGGGGAATATTTCAGAGTGGTTTGCTTTTTTTATTTATTAGGGAGCTATATAATGGCGTGTGTTACTAACTTTCTGGTGGCGACCTTGTAATGTATTTCTCTTATGTGCAGGGGAGTGGGGTTCAATTCCTGGGTGGGACAGATTTCACTCTGGCTTCATATTTGGTTTTAATAACTGAAAGCATAGTTGTACAGGCACTTTCATTCCCCCCACCTAAAAAGCATTTCCTGCGCCACTGGTACATACTGTAATGTATGTATACAGTATAATACAGTATAATAGAGAGAGAGAGAGAGAGAGAGAAAACAATGAAAGGGTGCATCTCACCACAAGGCTTTTGTCACAGCTGTAGGAGACAGTAGAACCGTGCATCGAGCGATAAGGACTGCTGTAAGATCGACTCTGCTGTGACAGCGTCCACTAGACACGCACACACACACACACACACACACACACACACACATATAATTGTGGATGCTGTATTTGTGTTATGTGAGCATGCCATGCTCTCTACATTATCATCAATAAACGCAGACCATGATATTGCGGATGATGTGAGCCTTGACAGTGTTCTGCAGAATCTGTGCGTTTTGGGGATTGGACAGGTAGGCCCGTCTTTCAGCGGGCAGGGAGCTCAGGGCCTTGTCTGTTGGCCACAGCATGGTGAGCGGTTGATGGACAGGCAACTGGAGGAGAGACAGCAGGCCTGCATCCTTCACACAAGAAGAAGAAGATTAAGTAGAAGAAAGGGAAGACGAGCGGAGGGGAAGAAGGGTGTGCAGAAGGCAGCATACCTGTACCATGTTACTGAACTTTCTATAGCCGTAAACCTCTGCTGCTGTAGTAAAGTTCATCTGAACAGAGAGAGAGAGAGCGAGAGAGAGAGAGAGAGAGAGAGAGAGAGAGAGAGAGAGAGAGAGAGACACACACACACACACACAGAGGTACTGTACTTCCAGGTTCATGGTTTCATGTCCATGTAATGCTAGTCTGTTTATTTATGCGTGTGCATTAATCAAATTATACAGTAAATATTCTGAAGGGTGTAACAATTCAACATGACCTTTAATTTTGAAGTCAGATTTCAATTGCCAATTATTAATTAATTTTGTGCAACATAGGAGTTGCCATATCATATACACCTCAATAATCTAAAACATTTGGGAAGTGTGAGATTCTCAATTATTATAGCTATGCTCTTTGATACTTTTATACAATATGCCCTTTCTATGAGATATGTCTTTTGTACATGTAAGGATAAAAATGCGTGCAAGCCCATGTAGAATTTAAACTGCATTATTGATAAATGTTGCAATCAATGAGAAATTCAACCAACAGTCGAGGTCGAAGGTTAGAAGACAAAATACTGGTACACCACTCCCTCAGAGAGCGACCAAAAAATTATTGGACCAGGAGTCGCGCATAGCGGTGTGGACACGCCTATGTGCCAACAAGGGCCCAATAGGAGTTGGCCCCCGCCAAACAATGGAAGAAGCATTTAGCTAGGATAGAACACTCATCCATTGGTTGAGTCCTCAGCTGAGAAACATATTGTAACTACTTCATACTGTATATCACAATGTTTACTAAATTGTCAAACGAGAGAAGCTGCCAAGGATTTTTATTACTCCTCTTACCTCAATTTCAAACACGACAGAAGCAAGTTGTATTTTTTAAGAAGAAAATTTAATTATCAACGTGAGAGAAAGACACAAGACACCTTGTGATCCAACTTAATGCCAGGTGGAGACTGTCTGAGAATGCACTCAGAATGCACTCAAAAACATTCTCAGAATGCACTGAGAATTGAACTGAGCATTCAAGACCTAACTTGACACACCAAGTCGTTCAAGTTGGCATACATTTAAAAAAAATACTTTGCTTGTGATTGGATGAACCATCTGTCTATCATGGGCTAATGTCACACCTACTGTAAAACATGGCAATAGTTGCCAGTACAATGCTGATTGGTTGCAGGGACTTTATGCCTGTCCAGACAGATAATTGCGATCAAACAGGTGCTTGCAAAATCAGAATGTATCACAAGCCTTTTCAAGACCATACACAGGCCATGAAATGATCCATGCAGTGTATGAAAGTGTGCTACAAACATGCAGATTGGTTAGCTAAAACCCCTCCAGATCAAATATAAGAATCTCTATCTCCCGACATATGTCCCTGTCTTACCTTGTTAGTGTTTACAAACGTAGTGCTGTTGATATCATATGGCGTCAGAACCTTCTCCACCAGATGGATGACTCCATCCGCTGTTGTGAAATCACCACTAATGATCTTGGAGACGTTGTTAATATAGATAGAGCCCTGCAGACAGACAGGTTAATAAACTATTATTATGATGACACAATAAGTTTATCTTCTAGAATGCAGAGAGAGGAGTTCAGAGATGACTTATTTACATAATCGGCTCCATCCACCTTTAGCAGACGATTTTATTCAAAACTCACATTGAGTACAATTACGAGTGTTATTAAAGGCAGGTTCAGTCATTCTCGAGAACGCTTGCTAAATTCGAGCTCAAATCAAAACAATATTCCACCGCAGTTCTCCGTGGTGCAGACACACACATTAAAGCACATTGTGAAGCATACTAAAGAGAAGCATACTAAAGAGACATTTGGTGCCAGTGATTCTTACATGTAGACTTGGTGTGTTAAATGGACTGCATTTATATAGCGCTTTACATTCCTTGCCTCACATTCACCCATTCATACACAATGACAGCCATGCAAGGAGACACCTGACAACCGGAAGCAGTTAGGGTTAGAAGGAGAGACTACCAACATCCTAAGGTTAGGGTTTCCCTTTCCTGCTGTTCCTTCCTTCCCCACCTCCACTACAGCCACAAGAGATGTTGGGGTGAGCGCACCTACTGTTTCCATGGGAACTGTGCGTTGAACATGTTGCATCATTTGCACACTTGTAGCAACACATTGGCTCCATCAGGAAACAACAGACTGAGCTGTTGAAGGAAGCCTCAACTGAAACGGGTTCTGATCTCAGGCCCATTTCTATTAGGCTTTGATTCGGCGGTGGTTATTGTTTGGGAGTCTTGGTTCCGGAAATCGCATACATTTTTTCTGTAGACGCTGGCAGGAAAATGCACGATGACTTCTGATATCTGCACCATTAGCTGAGTAGATTAACTGAGCTAGCTATTTGGTCCATTTCACGTGGATGTGTGGGTGTGTGGATGTGTGGATGTGTGGGTGTGTGGGTGTGTGGATGTGTGGGTGTGTGCGGGTGTGGCTGTGTGCGGGTGTGGCTGTGTGCGGGTGTGTGGGTGTGTACGGGTGTGGCTGTGTGCGGGTGTGTGGGTGTGTACGTGTGTGAGTGTGTGGGTGTGTGGGTGTGTGGGTGTGCGCATCACCTCATGCATCGTGAACTGGAGCGTGTGTCCTGATAGGCTGACAGCTTGGCTGGTGGTTCGAAGGTCGTCCAAAGACAGCGCCTCACAGGAGATAACGTGATAACACATCAGATCTTCTGCACGACCATACTGAAGCCAATCCTTCAGCTATTCACACACAAAATGTTTTTATTTATTATTTCTTTACATCAGTTATGTAGGCTACTAATTTAGTTATTTATATTCAGTACGTCTTTTTGGAGAAATTAATCCATATTAATGGCTGTCTGGCTGCCGATTGGCCCATTTGAAAGCCTGAAGCTTTGTCGAAGTTTGAGGAAGGGGTCATGGTGAGATGGATGAGTGGTTGTGTCTGTGTATAGAAGACAGCAGATATGCGCAGGCTCATGTACTGTAGATTTTAGATTGAATATGTGGTGTGTAATAGACCTCGCCAGATGTACGTCATTTTCGGAGATGTCGATGCCCATATAAGGACTTCTGGGTCAAACAGATTTTCCCTATGGGAAAAATGAATGGCATTTTCGGTACCGTAAGTTGACTTTTGCCTTTGCAGTTAGCATACAGCATATAACTTGCAAACAAAGACCTCAACATATCTTAAATGCATGTCAAAATTTCAATTTATATGCACGAAATAAAACCGGAATATAGCATAACTCAAAACTAAACAATAAAAAAATGCCATTCTGTGTTCCATATCCGTCTTCACATTTAGACTTGGACCTGCTATCGACTGTGAGCAGTGACGACAGGACTGGCATTTATTTAAGTAACAATCTGGCTGTTTTCTCATACTAACTTAAAATACATGATCAGAATTCTGAGAATTCTTTCCACATTACTATGAGATAATTTCTCATAATGTCGAGATCTATTCTCAAAATTACGAGATTGGTAAATCATTAAAACTTATTAATTTGTTTATTATCAAATGAAAATAATACACTTGGTGCTTTCGTAGTTGTGAGGTGGAAATTAGAATTTATTTGGTCTCACTTGTTTTTCTGGTTTTCCTGTGCCAAAACATCACGTTTTGTATAATACACCAATTTAATCCATATATTCTAAACAGATACCAAAAGATTATCTTGATGGACAGATAGACATCACACTGTACATTTTACATGTTTCTGTTCTGTATTGTTGTTGTTTGTCAGAGGCTGCAACCATTTTATTTTTAATAAAATGTTAATATTTAGATTATTATTATATTTATCTATCCCTAACCATAAAAAACAAAAAAACACAATTTAATAATGTAATCCCATTCAACATATTGAATAATATAAAATCGAGTTTGTGTGTCAACAATAATAAAATAACGCATGTATATTTGATGCAAAGTGAATCAAAAATTATTTATCATATTAAAAATCTAATCGTAATTTTACATACGTTGAAGTCTGTGTTGCTGGACGCTGCAGGGGCGAACACGGTAAATGGGCCATTTCCATTGAAACAGTTGTATGAATATCGGTTGTTGAACTGTGGAGGACAACATATGTGTGTCACTGATTGTGCAGAATGCTTTAATCTTATTATCCTCATAATGCTACAGAGAAACTCACTCGATGTAGAGTGTCCAGATAGGCGAACTCTTGATGCAATAATATCTCCTGAAAGACAGAAAGACAGGCAGGCAGACAGACAGACAGACAGACAGTAAGAGTGTTTGTGTGCGTGTGTGTGTGTGCGCATTTGTGCATCTGCGCGACGTACGGTACGCGTTTTGCCGCGGCAGTCAATGCCGTCCCCAACGGTACCCCCGATACAGGTACAGTTCCTCTGTGCATTGCCCAGGTAAACACACCTGGCGTCTCGCGCACAGCCGCCGTTATTCTACAAACACACAAACACACGCGCGCACACAGAGAGTTACATCATCATCTAAATATACAGTATATTAGATAATGTATAATTGTATGTAAGATTGTAGATATTATTTTATTTGAAAGTTTTATTTAAAGTTTCACATAAGGAATCCTGGGGACCCATGGAATTCAAATGTGATGAGGAAGATATTACACTGTGTCATGGGGACAGATTGCTATAAAGAAGCCTTAACCTCTTATACCCTAGCTCCCTAGGCCATCTCCAAGTCTATTTTCCTTGCAAAAACATTCCTTTACATTACATAAGGTCTTTTGCCATTCTGAACAAGTTACAATGCTTATTTTGGTATTAAAATGTAGATAACGCCTGTGAGATTCCAGTTCAGGTTAAATATCCCATGTGGATGAAAATTAAGCTCAAATACAGCATAAACTTTCGTCTGACATAATGCTATTTATATTGATGAATACTTTATTGTAATTATGCACCTGCAACTCCTTTCCATTATATGACTACAATACAACATCTGATGAGTATATTTGTCAAGGTTTATGGCATTGTGAGTGAACATATCAAAATACTTATGGGTTTTATTATGAAATGATTGTTACATTATATTGATAGAGAGGCTTGGCAATCCAGACGTGTATAATAAAGTCAATCACACATGTATTTTAAGAAATGGGCTTAACTCGAAGAGTGTGTGTGTGGGGGGGGGGGGTTAGGCGCTAGTTTTTAAAGAGAAAACATTTGCTTGGGTCTAGAGCACTCATGTCACTCTCTAGTTCAAGTAAAATATGTTTTTATTTATAAACAGAATGTGATATATTGTTCTAGTCTTTGTCAAGTATTTTTCATACATTTATATCCCTCCGGTTTTGGTCAGGATTTTCTAAAACGTAGTGTATTTAGCACTGCTCAGCACCCTAATAGGACTGTACCATACAACCCTCTTGGATGATTACATTACATCATAGTAGATCAGATCGTTACCTTAAGGCATTGGTTGAATGGGTAACAGTATCTTCCAGATCCAATGAAGCCAGACCTGCAGGAACAGGCCGTCTGCAAACAGATAGTAAAACACCCAGTAAATTACAGTATCTCTTAGATAGTGCCTATGAGACAGCAAATACCTATAGCATCTAACCAACCTAACATTTATAAAAGGAAAGACAGCATCTAAAAGATAGAAGATAGCAGTTAATGTAGTGCTACACTATACAGTGTGTTAAATTGGCTAATTGATAGTACTGCACAAGCAGATCATATCTCACAGTGTTGGGTCCAGTTCTGGTGCATTCTGCTACTTCATGGCAGCCTCCATTGTTGACCAAACATCCATCTATCTCTGGCAATGCAAATAGATTTTAGTAATAATAAAAAATGTTGGACCATTTTACCATGAATAAGCAACACACAGTGAGGAGGAGGGGGGGGGGGGGGGTATTTCAAACATATTAATAACATTATTAAGTGCGGAAAACAAGTCGTTATATATGGCCATCCTGACAGATACCGAGGCAGATAACTCCTTCGCCGGTATAACCCTGTGTACAGGTACAGCTCCTCTCTCCTGCAGAGATCTTGGTACAAACAGCAAACTGGGAACAACCTCCATTAGAATGTTGACACACGTCCAACTCTATGGATACAGAGAGAGAGAGAGACCCTGTTTTCACCGAATGTGGTGTTCATGGTTTCTTCGAATATACTCATGTTCACTAGGGGGTTACGGTTTAAATATATTTAGTTGTAGTTCTGTACCGATAAAATTATATCTTTGTCTTTCACTAGCCTGAAAAGCACTCTATAAATAAAATGCATTATTATTATTTTATTATTATTATACAAACTGCACGCCCATTACGTGAAACTTGTCAAAACAAGAATGTTGCAGTTTGTTGTAAAACTATAAAGTAATATTTCGTTTTGTGTGTAACCGCTCAGTGAACTACAGCTTTTGTCTCACACAACATTCATCACCAAAACCATGCTTTCTTCAGCTTGTGGGTTGTGGCGCAAGAACGTCATTATTTATGCGACTCATTGGTTTGTAGTTTTACTAATTATGCATTTTCACTTATACTTTAACAAATGTATGACAAACTTGGCAACTTTCTTAACTCAAAAAATGTATTTTAAATAGACAAACATATGTGTACTTCGTGTCACAAAAGGGATAAAATAAAAATGAAGATTCTCCCATTTTTCGAACTAAGGTCCCATAATGTGGAAATGACTTAGGCAGGAAAACAGCTCTGTGTTGTTTGGCTGCTAGGCAACACACCTTTGCACTGTGTTCCATTCCCTTCATATCCAGCTGAACACACACAGGCGGGGGACGATCCCATTGGCCCAGTGATGCAGCTGTAAATGCAGGATTGGTCACGCAACCAATCATTCAAATAACAAGAATTTGTTATGAACGCAGGCAGGCAGACAGGCAGACTGGCAGACAGACAGACACACATACAGACAGAGGGATAGATTCTTCTTACTTAGCGTTTTCACTACATACTCCACCACATGCATCGTCTTTGATCTCTGAGAGAAATAGACAGTGTTATACATGCGTTGTACATACGTGTATCTGTGTGTGTGTGTGTGTGTGTGTGTGTGTGTGTGTGTGTAGGTCGTACCTATGGAGCAGGATCCCCCTTTCCAACCTTTGTAACAATCACACCTTCCAGTCCCTGACAGGCCATCATCACACCTCCCATGGTCACACACGCACTCTGCTCACACACACACACACACACACACAGACAAGGACAAACACATAGCATGGGCCTACATTGTGAGGCATGTAGCCTGCTTAGAGCATATTGCTCTTGCAAGCTCCACATTTGAGTTACACTCTGCAGTCAGGATGGGGATGGTGCCAAAAGCATGCAAATCAAAGTCATTAGCAGGACATTGGTAGCCTGGTGTATCCAGGCCAAATTCACTTTGCGAATATCGTCACATTCCATTGGGAAGTGTTTGCAGTCGTTTCCTCCTACTAGAGCTGAACCAATCGGCCTATTGTTTTGATCACCCCATTTAGCTCTACCACCATTTTGAAACACGCTTGACTTCAACGTCATCTCACTAACCCACCCTGATTATCTTAACAGCAGGGTGGCTGTGCGAATGCCAATGCCAACAGGGTCTCCTGACTATAATCTAACTGAAAAGGCATTGAGCTGAAGGCAATAGTCGGGCGGAGCCAGGCTAAGATATTGGACCACCTTCAACACATCAGAACAACACTTTAGCATGAATTGCTAAGCACAGACGCTTAAACCGTGACTTATGCTTCAGTGCGGGTGTACGCTGACATGCTCAGTATTTATAGTTGTGCAGCCTAGTTGCGTTATAATTGTTTACTGAGCATGTAAGGCCTCACTATACGGAAATGATGTCTGGCTAAATTGAAAGTAAAAGATGTGAAATAAGCACATTAAAAATATTTCTTCACGGTGAACCTCTTAGTTACACCAATATTGACCATGGGAATCTCTGCCGATAGAGAATTATAGTCTATTTTAAGAAGACTGGGTTTGTATTTTCGCTGCCCGAACATCAGGAAAGTGCCCTAGTCCAGTTGGTGAGCTGAAGTTGTAGTCTAAGTTAATGTTCAGTGCATATAAAAACATTTATTTCCACCGAATCTCTTACACCAACAGTGACTATGGGATTCTGTTTCGATCGAAAATAGTAGTCAATTTATAGAAGACTGCTGTTTGTATTTTCACTTCCTGATCATCAGAGAAGTCCCCTAGTCTCGGTTAATGTTCAGTGCATATTAAAACATTTATTTCCAGCTAGTCTAATAATTAAATCATGGTGGCCAAAGGGAAACAGTCTAAAATAATGATGGCTGCTAAAGCAGGTGGCATACGGGCTAACATCTGCAAGACAATTGTTGCTGGCTAGTAAACACCTCCCTTTCCGTTATCCAACCAATCACCGTTTGCGCGGCACTGCGGTTAACGAATGCGCTTTTAGATTTTGGAGCAACTGCACGCGGCATACGCAGCCTGGCTCTTGCTTCTATGTGCAGGATCCGCGGGCCCTGTGCGGCCGCGTTTGACATTGAAGCATAAATCAGGCTTAACAGGTTCTATTCTGCTAATAATGGCTTCTCACTATCGGAGCAGTTGGCTCCATATCTTCCAGGTTCACAATCCTCGCACGCTGTGCCATGGAAGCCCTCGTAGCAACGACACTCCCCGTTGCCTAGGCTACCGTCCTGACACTCTCCATGGTTGGAACACCAGTTGTCCACATCCCCTGGACACTTGAAACACTCATGACCATAGTAACCGCGGCAACAAGAATGATCCTGCAAGACAGGATTTTGTACAATGATTTGAAAAATATGTTACAGATAAAAACAAAAAAGGCAATGTAATAAACAGCTGTACAATAAAACAGTAGCAATATCACTAGTGTGGCTTACCATGGTGACACGGAGACATTTCATCACACACCCTGAGACATACTTCCTCCGGCTTCCTACTCTCTTCTTGTAGCGACAGTTAGATACCATGCTGGCAGGGAACTGGCTTCTAACCTACATTTGTAGATATGACATAACAGAACAAGTTTAGTAGGCTAATACTATAAACACTGTAGAATGCCTTGGATAAAAATAGCATCATGACGGAAGGCAATAGAAACTAGTAGATAAACCAGTGCAAGCAAACAAAAGCTACCCAAGAGCCAAAAACAGTGTCTGTTGGAAAAGATGTAGTGTTTATCTGTATACTGTACTATTTAAAAAGAGTATTACAGCAGGTATTATTAAGTGGTAATGAGCAGGTGGTTCAATTGATATTGACATTTAAGGTTCTTGGTATGTACAGGTATGTAAAAACCCCTACATACCTTTATTGTAAAGGTGTTTTAACCGCGAGTTCCCTGACTGATATGTAAAGCGAAGCAAAAGCTTGCAGAAAGGGTGTAATGTGGCACTGGCTTATAGTCTGTCTTCATGCCTGTCTGTCTGTCTGTCTTACCGGTTTGTAGTTGTACAGACAGCGAGGTGGACCTTCGCAATCTGTACATCGACCCTGTGGAGAGAGATGTTATGTCACCTTATACAGTATATTATATTATATTATATTATATTATATTATATTATATTATATTACATCAACTTGTAGCGTGATGGATTTGCTGCAGCGGTTCTTCTGGATTTTGAGGACCTGAGATAGAATCAAGATGACTCCATATTGAGTCTCTATGAAGCCCCCTTCTAGGGGAATGTCATTTACTGCTGTCTGGAGATGAGACGAGAGGAGAGGAGAGGTGAGGTGAGGAGAGGAGAGGAGAAGAGAGGAGGAGATGGGAGACAGGAGAGGAGAGCAGAAGAGAGGAGTGGAGAGGAGAGGAGAGAGGAGAGGAGAGGAGCACACATGTATACACATGTTTAGTACTGTATCTGGGCTATTGGTTAATCTATAGACATGATGGAGAACATGAAGATGTTACCTGGTTGTTCTTCAGGTGAAACTGGACCTGGTAATCCGTTCCCAGCAGGGTGTCAGCCAGAAGTCCATCCTTTATCTGGTCTGGCAACAGCACAGCTCTGAGATAATGGTACAAAACTACTGGAGCCTCCTGAAATGCAGATAGACAGACATAGAGACAGACAGATGGACAGGTACAGAGAGACCAACCCACAGACAGAGACAGACAAGCAGACAAATAATTTGATTTGTATATAAAATCATAATATCTTTCAGGAATGAATCACAAAATACAATACATTACATTTCTTGTAATTGTAGAAATAAACAACTCAACCAAACTTAAAAATCAACTAACTAACTCATCTTCATATACATTGTCAACAAAAAAGTCCCTTGTCTCCCCACAGTTACGTGAAAATGGACACTAAAAATATCACTGAAAATTTGATATGATTAACACCTTAAATTATTGTGGGAAATGTTTGAACTCATTTTCAATCTGATAAAAAAGCACTACTCTTTCTCATTGATGTTCAGGTCTACTATTTTGTAATCAAGCACCCGGAGAACTATAGATACAGCTGATGCATGTCACCTGGTCCATTAAACTGGAGTTAGACTTGACCTACCAGGAGAGTGGCGTTAGTCTGGTTGAGGTGGCGTCTAATGGCTTCGTCTGTCGGCAACAGCAGGGTGAAATCCCGAATCCGCTCATATTCAGATAGATTGTAGAGCTACAGTACACATGCCGCACAGATAGACTTGAAACATATTTGAGCTATTTAGGCTATGAAGCTAGCATAAATAATACTGACACACTAATAATACACATAAGACACACTCATCATAGGTCGTAGCAGTACTGACAACCACCAAACATGTCTTTGTGATGTCAATATGTCCTCAACCTCCACTCCTTAATTCCAATAAAATCAATGTGATGGATATTAGAATAGCAACACACAGACACACACACAGTACACATACCGTATCACCACAGTAACATAGTCACACAAGTCTTTTGACAGAGTTGGGAGTTGAACTTGACCCCACACATCTTATAATCTTGTGATTATTGCACTACTTTCTGATCTTCTGTGGTTTAGCGCTAAATGAACAATTTTCTTTCTTTCTATATTATTAATATTATACATTTATTATTAGTCTCAGCAGAAATGTTATATATACTGTATTTGCTAATGAATATTGATGTCTTTACCTGTAAATGTTGTCTGAACAGCGTGAAGTTGGAGGTGGCGTTTAGGAACTCCATCATTGTTGGATGTTCAGGGGGCAGGTCGGAAAGGGGCGGGGCCAGAACCTGTAACATAGCAACCAGCCAATTAGGCAGACAGACAGGTTGGGTGCATCAGATATTAGATCAGATAATACTGGATGATACAATACGACATTACCTAACAGGTTACTTAAGTATTAAGTGTTAAGTGACATGTTGAGGGGTCAAGCTAAGTAGCGGGTGACCTTGTCTATGATGTGGATGTAGCCGTTGATAGCAGGCAGGTCTGGCATCACAATGGAGGCATTTCCTACAGTAATCAGCTGTGAACAACAACATAAACATGACTGGAATACTGTCTACTCGTGGTAGAGACTGAAGTGTTGTGTTTATGCGTGGGAGTGTGCGTACCCCACTCTGGTTGCTGACTGGCCAGGCGGTTGGGGGGTTCAGAGAGAGCACTTTAAGGCCAATCATTGATTCAAGATCTGCAGCAGAGTATATGCCCGGCAGGATGTGAGCTCTGAGGACAAGAACACAAATGCTGTGTCACTTTGAATGGCCTCAATATGCAGACTAAAGAACAAAGAGTTCTTTAGTCTGTCAAGATACGGTATATCTTTATTCTACAGACAACTTGACTCTACAATAATAAAACATTACCAAACTTTTGAATGAACAGAACATGACAGTCAATGTGAATAATGTGTTATAGTTTATTTAAGTAGGGAGCCATTCTACATTTCTGCCTCAGTCTGTCTGACCTGATGAAGTGAGACAGCTTGTGTCTGTTGGTCCAGAATGCCTTTGTGGTAGAACTGATGTTCCCCATCACTTTTCTGGACGGAGCCAAAACCGTTACATTTCCCATCAGGTACACTAAACCTGAAGATGCGCTGTCCATCTTAACACACAAGCACAGATATATGAATATAATCTATGTTCGGTTGTTGTAGAGATGTTAGGTGGCATGGTTCACACCTGGATCAGACGGTTGAAGCCATATATTTCGCTGTTCATATCCAGCTCCTGAAACCACAGACACAAAGGCTGCATTCAGTAGGGTGTTACATAAAACGGCCAATAAACTGGACTGGGTGTCCATTTAAATAGACTCTCAGAGCCTTAACTACGTAAAGTGTGGTACACAGCACTAGCTAACTGCGTCCGTACACAACTACTTGACAAGCGATGAAACGTACCTCAATGACCAAGTCGGATGTTAAACTTACAAAGAGGAATTTGTTGGAAAACTAAACAACAGGACAGGCTGGTCTTGTAAATCTGTCAAATGTGGGCTATGGTTACTGCTTAAAATATATATGACATTTTAAAAGTGTTAATAAAGCAGTGCACTAGCATCACACCGGAAATTATAGATACATAATTTAGTGAGTGACAATGTTAACAGCCAATAGGAATGTGTCGAGTTTACAGGGGTATATGTACAGTATCAGATGTTAAGCACAGAGTTTCTAATGTGACGTAGTACTTAAGGACAAAGTCTACCATTTAAATAACAGGGAGGAGGTTGTGTTGTGTAAGGCATTATGCCTAAACTGGACGTATGGTATACAGGTGTCATTATATGGCACAGCACATCCATTGTTTCTACAGTAGAGTTACTGTAATGTGTACTGTATGCATTAAAAGCATGCACTGTACATCCAGTATGGTTCCATAGCACAGTATTCCGTCGCCGGCAAAGTCATCAGGACAGGTACACGTACGAGCTTCCCCATTTTTCTGCTCGCACTTCGCCTGAAGGCACACACGAACAAATCAACAAACAAACTGTGATTCCTTGAGCTGCGTCTTTAGGCTACGTGTGTGTGTGCGTGTGTGCGTGTGTGTGCGTATGTGTGTCTGTGTGTGTGTGTTAGCCTACCAGTTCGTGACATCCTCCATTGTCTGACCGGGAGCAGGGGTTGATGAGATCACAGACGATTCCATTACCCATATAACCTCTCTTACATTCACAGTCGCTCTAGAGACAGACACAACTGTCAATGGGCCTGAATTAGGTAGTTTAAAGAAACAATGTTAAACGGTAAATGGACTGCATTTATATAGCGCTTTTCCAAACTTACAGCCATTCAAAGCACTCACAGTATAGCCTCACATTCACCCATTCACACACACACACACACACACACATTCATACACCGATGGTGATGTCAGCCATGCAAGGCACTATCTAACCACCGGGAGCAGTTAGGGTTGGGTGTCTTGCTCAGGGACACCTCAACATTTCGTCAGGAGTTAGCGGGTTTGACTTTTGACTGATGTTTCCATCCCACCTACCCACTGCGCCAATAAATGGTAAAGTTACTGACTGAAATTTTTAATACATAAAAAAAATATACATAACTAATAACGGGTTTACAAAAGTTCAAATTAACGGCAAATCATTGTCAGCTCCAACATTTAACCTGGTCTAACACTAAATGAATGTTAGCCAAATTGGTGTGGGTGGGCTTACCTGTCCCGGTCCAACATATTTACAGTCAGCATTGGGGCTGCAACCCCCTCTGTTAGGCAGCTGACAGTTGTCAATCTCCACACATGCTCTACCGTCGCCATGCCAACCCTCGTTACACACACACGACGCATTCCCCGGACCCATATACTCACACCTGGCCTAGAGACGGAGAGTACAAGGGAGGCAGAGAATGGGAGAACAACACAATAGGGCATTAAGAACAGCAGTGAATAATGCATGCAGATGGTATGACAAGATAATCAAGGAAATATCAATAACTAAATGGTTCCGCTGCTGCACTGGTACTGTACTGTTAACTTTCTGTCCAACACAACCACAGACCTCTACATTTGTATTGGGAGCTGGCTACCCAACATGGAACAACCGCTCTTACATTAGCATCACAGCCTCCTCTGTTGCTTTTCAGGCAAGGGTTGATAGGAGAACAAGAGAGACCGTCTCCATCAAAACCGTTACGGCACACACACCTAGAACACACACACACACACACACACACACACGCACACACATGCATAGAGTGAGCGATGAAGTCTAATTACAGAATAACAATATAGTAGTAGCAGTATGTGTATATGCCAGGTATAGTACAGTGTAGTGATCCTTCAGCATACTGGCAGGAAATCTGGATTAATCTTTGATACAACTTTTGGGAATAAAAAATGTCTTCCTTGTTCCTGGCACTGTGGGTGATAAAGCCACACCAACCCCCACACAGCAAGGGGTATGTCTGTCTAACATCAAGTGACAGAGAGCAATAGAAGACCCTCTCTTTCTGCTACAGAGCACAGATAACAGTTTATTAACACTTATCACTAGATAACTCAACCAGGCCATTCACCTGCCTTTGTTCCTGTAGAGTAGTGACCTTATGACATTTCTCTCTGCCAGAAACTTTCAGAACAAAAGAACCTCTGTATTAACGTTTAACGTGATTCATAATACAATGCTGTCGTGTCTGTATGTTAAACCAATGTCTTCTTATCTCCAAACCAATGTGCTAAACATGCTCTACAGGTTTGAACTAAAGGAATAAATATAATTCATCTGATTTATGTGAAAACGGGGAAATCCTTAGTCAGATTTGCCATGTTAAAACTTGAATGTTACAGAAACATCTGTCTGTGTAGATAATGTGACTGGATATGTACATTCTTACTGTAGCAGTGTCTAGCAACATGTGTTATATAGAACTATATACGGTAAATGACGGTTATTTCCTGTACTTGTACATTACAGTACGCTTGGCAGTGTTCAGTACACTAGAACATACTATCATACGTACATGTGACAGTGTTTAGTGCATACTAGTGCACACATAGTACATACGTAGTGGCATTTCCAGTACTTGTACAGTAAGCATGGATGTGACAGTGGCGGTGCATTTCATCTGAGGCGCAGGGCATTGCAGTGCGATCACAGTACTCTCCAGAGTACCCCTCCAGACACGACCCCTGCCTGCACACACCCCTACTGCCTGGACGGTTATCACACACTCCATGCACACATAAGCAGTCTGACACACACACGCGCACACACAGACACACACACACACACAGACGTTATTAGACATACACATTTTATCTGAATTGCAGTGTAACTGCATGCTGTGTGTCAGACCAGTTAATATACTAATGCACATCTTTTCTCATGTCAGCTCAATTAAATGTATCATTACCTTCATCACAGTCCTCTCCATGTTTTGAGGGGCTGACACATATGTGACAAGCCACGCCCTTAAAACTTGAGTGACAGTTACAGGTGCCATTTCCACGGATACCATCAAAGCACTGTTTGGAGGAAGATCCATTACAAATATAAACAAAGTCTAAAGGAGGTTTATTGTAACAAATGTAATCTAATCTGATATAATATATTGTAACATTAAATGATGCTGGAGCTGCTGCCCCCGCGACCCCACTCCGGATAAGAGGAAGAAGATGGATGGATGGATGGTTAAATGATGCACTGTAATATACTATACAGTAAAGTACTGTAAATGAGTAATACTCAACATCCCCTTATACAGTAAAGTACTGTAAATTATCAATACTCACCATCCCCTTATCATAACAGGGATGTTGGAATCCTCCAATACAGGGTTTACAATCTGGACCATAGAAACCTTTACAGCACTCTGCCACCTAACACACATGTATACATACAGTACATTAAATTAACATGCACACGCACACACACACACACACACACACACATATATACACACACACACACACACATACACTACCGTTCAAAAGTTTGGGGTCACTTAGAAATTTCCTAATTTTTGAAAGAAAAGCACAGTT